>NW_020870928.1:237536-240036 GCF_003789085.1 Penaeus vannamei
ATATTTTGCCTTATTTTCTACTAGACTAGTATATCCATTCTATATCTAATTCATTGTAAGAACAACCTATTACTGACAATGAAAGTAGGGAAATAATCTATTACAGCAAAAAAAAATACACGACAACTATCAAAAAAATACAATATCCAAAGTCTGGAATAAGAATGTTATCACACATAAAATCAGTACAAAAGCATTTATCAATGTTTAGCAATTCTATTGACGTCGGCGCTGCTTTCAGAGACCCTCAAGCAGCTTTTTTCTCATCATCTTAACACCAGTAATTGAGCTCTGTCAGTGGTCGAAGGATCTCCTCGGGATTCTTACAGCTGGGAGTGAGGATCCTTCAGTGGTCGAAGGATCTCCTGGGGAATGGACGGGAATTCTTACTCCTTCTCGAAGGATTCTCCTCGGGATTCTTACAGCTGAGAGTGAGGATCCCAGTGGTCGAGGATCTCCTCGGGATTCTATACAGAGCTGGAGTGAGGATCCTTCAGTGGTCGGGATCTCCTCGGGATTCTTACAGCTGGGAGTGAGATCCTTCAGTGGTCGAAAGGATCTCCCTCGGGATTCTTACAGCTGGGAGTGAGGATCCTTCAGTGGTCGAAGGATCTCCTCGGATTCTTACAGCTGAGAGTGAGGATCCTTCAGTGGTCGAGGATCTCCTCGGGTTCTTACAGCTGGGAGTGAGGATCCTTCAGTGGTCGAAGGATCTCCTCGGGATTCTTACAGCTGAGAGTGAGGATCCTTCAGTGGTCGAAGGATCTCCTCGGGATTCTTACAGCTGGGAGTGAGGATCCTTCAGTGGTCGAAGGATCTCCTCGGATTCTTACAGCTGAGAGTGAGGATCCTTCAGTGGTCGAAGGATCTCCTCGGATTCTTACAGCTGAGTGAGGATCCTTCAGTGGTCGAAGGATCTCCTCGGGATTCTTACAGCTGGGAGTGAGGATCCTTCAGTGGTCGAAGGATCTCCTCGGGATTCTTACAGCTGGGAGTGAGGATCCTTCAGTGGTCGAAGGATCTCCTCGGGATTCTTACAGCTGGGAGTGAGGATCCTTCAGTGGTCGAAGGATCTCCTCGGGATTCTTACAGCTGGAGTGAGGATCCTTCAGTGGTCGAAGGATCTCCTCGGGATTCTTACAGCTGGGAGTGAGGATCCTTCAGTGGTCGAAGGATCTCTCGGGATTCTTACAGCTGGAGTGAGGATCCTTCAGTGGTCGAAGGATCTCCTCGGATTCTTACAGCTGAGAGTGAGGATCCTTCAGTGGTCGAAGGATCTCCTCGGGATTCTTACAGCTGGGAGTGAGGATCCTTCAGTGGTCGAAGGATCTCCTCGGGATTCTTACAGCTGGGAGTGAGGATCCTTCAGTGGTCGAAGGATCTCCTCGGGATTCTTACAGCTGGGAGTGAGGATCCTTCAGTGGTCGAGGATCCTCGGATTCCAGCTGGAGTGAGGATCTTCAGTGTCGAAGGATCTCCTCGGGATTCTTACAGCTGAGAGTGAGGATCCTTCAGTGGTCGAAGGATCTCCTCGGGATTCTACAGCTGGAGTGAGGATCCTTCAGTGGTCGAAGGATCTCCTCGGGATTCTTACAGCTGGGAGTGAGGATCCTTCAGTGTCGAAGGATCTCCTCGGGATTTTTAGCTGGGAGTGAGGATCCTTCAGTGGTCGAAGGATCTCCTCGGGATTCTTACAGCTGGGAGTGAGGATCCTTCAGTGGTCGAAGGATCTCCTCGGGATTCTTACAGCTGAGAGTGAGGATCCTTCAGTGGTCGAAGGATCTCCTCGGGATTCTTACAGCTGAGAGTGAGGATCCTTCAGTGGTCGAGGATCTCCTCGGGATTCTTACAGCTGGGAGTGAGGATCCTTCAGTGGTCGAAGGATCTCCTCGGGATTCTTACAGCTGAGAGTGAGGATCCTTCAGTGGTCGAAGGATCTCCTCGGGATCTTACAGCTGGGAGTGAGGATCCTTCAGTGGTCGAAGGATCTCCTCGGGATTCTTACAGCTGGAGTGAGGATCCTTCAGGTGTCGAAGATCTCTCGGGATTCTACAGCTGGGAGTGAGGATCCTTCAGTGGTCGAAGGATTCTCCTCGGGATTCTTACAGCTGAGAGTGAGGATCCTTCAGTGGTCGAAGGATCTCCTCGGGATTCTTACAGCTGAGAGTGAGGATCCTTCAGTGGTCGAAGGATCTCCTCGGGATTCTTACAGCTGGGAGTGAGGATCCTTCAGTGGTCGAAGGATCTCCTCGGGATTCTTACAACCGGGAGTGAGGATCCTTCAGTGGTCGAAGGATCTCCTCGGGATTCTTACAACCGGGAGTGAGGATCCTTCAGTGGTCGAAGGATCTCCTCGGGATTCTTACAGCTGGGAGTGAGGATCCTTCAGTGGTCGAAGGATCTCCTCGGGATTCTTACAGCGGAGTTGAGGATCCTTCAGTGGTCGAAGGATCTCCTCGGGATTCTTACAGCTGGGAGTGAGGATCCTTCAGTGGTCCTC
>NW_020870928.1:247536-252536 GCF_003789085.1 Penaeus vannamei
AACAGAAGAAGAGAGGAACAAAATTAACAGAAGAAGAGAGGAACGTGTCAAAATTAAACAGAAGAAGAGAGGAACGTGTCAAAATTAGACAGAAGAAAAGGAACGTGTCAAAATTAAACAGAAAAAGAAAGGAACGTGTCAAAATTAGACAGAAGAAAGGAACGTCAAAATTTAGAAGAGAGGAAGTCAAAATTAACAGAAGAAGAGAGGAACGTGTCAAAATTAGACAGAAGAGAAGAGGAACGTGTCAAAATTAGACAGAAGAAGAAAGGAACGTGTCAAAATTAAACAGAAGAAGAGAGGAACGAGTCAAAATTAGACAGAAGAAGAGAGGAACGAGTCAAAATTAAAACAGAAGAAGAGAGGAACGAGTCAAAATTAAACAGAAGAAGAGAGGAACGTGTCAAAATTAAACAGAAGAAGAGAGGAACGTGTCAAAATTAGACAGAAGAAGAAAGGAACGTGTCAAAATTAAACAGAAGAAGAAAGGAACGTGTCAAAATTAGAGAAGAAAGGAACGTGTCAAAATTAAACAGAAGAAGAGAGGAAAAATTAAACAAAATTAGGAACAAAATAGACAGAAGAAGAAGGAACGTGTCAAAATTAAACAAAATTAGAAGAAGAGAGGAAACGAGTCAAATTAAACAGAAGAAGAGAGGAACGAGTCAAAATTTAAACAGAAGAAGAGAGGAACGAGTCAAAATTAAACAGAAGAAGAGAGGAACGAGTCAAAATTAAACAGAGAAGAGAGGAACGAGTCAAAATTAAACAGAAAGAAGAGAGGAACGAGTCAAAAATTAAACAGAAGAAAGAGAGGAACGAGTCAAAATTAAACAGAAGAAGAGAGGAACGAGACAGAAGAGAGGAACGAGAGACGAACGTGTCAAAATTAGACAGAAGAAGAGAGGAACGAGTCAAAATTAAGACAGGAACCAAAATTAAACAGAAAGAAGAGAGGAACGTGTCAAAATTAAACAGAAGAAGAGAGGAACGTGTCAAAATTAACAGAAGAAGAAAGGAACGAGTCAAAATTAACAGAAGAAGAAGAGGAACGAGTCAAAATTAACAGAAAGAAGAAGAAAGGAACGAGTCAAAATTAGACAGAAGAAGAAAGGAACGTGTCAAAATTAGACAGAAGAAGAAAGGAACGAGTCAAAATTAAACAGAAGAAGAAAGGAACGAGTCAAATTAGGAACGTGTCAAAATTAGACAGAAAAGAAGGAACGAGTCAAAATTAGACAGAAGAAAGGAAGAACAGAAGAAGAAAAACGAGTCAAAATTAAACAGAAGAAGAGAGGAACGAGTCAAAATTAAACAGAGGAACGTGTCAAAATAAACAGAAGAAGAGAGGAACGTGAACAAGAGGAATGTCAAAAATTAAACAGAAGAAGAAGGAACGAGTCAAAAATTAGACAGAAGAAGAAAGGAACGTGTCAAAATTAAACAGAAGAAGAAAGGAACGTGTCAAAATAAACAAAAGAGAGAGGAACGAGTCAAAATTAGAAGAGAGGAACGAGTCAAAAAACAGAGAAAGGAACGTGTCAAAATTAAACAGGGAACGTGTCAAAATTAAACAGAAGAAGAGAGGAACGTGTCAAAATTAAACAGAAGAAGAAAGGAACGTGTCAAAATCAAACAGAAACGCAACAGATATGATATATAAAGAAGGGCAGAAGAGAGTCACACGTCATGGGCGTTCCCGTGGGCGGCTCAATTCCCATGACCCCTTTCCCCTAATCCGGGAGTAAGGGGGTGAGGGGAGGGGGCAGGGGGGGCCAAGAATAGGGGAGGGGGTGTCATAAGAGTAGGGGGTGGGGTGTCCAAGAGTAGGGGGAGGGGTGTCATAAGAGTAGGGGGGGGGGTGTCCAAGAGTAGTAGGGGAGGGGTGTCATAAGAGTAGGGGGGGGGGTGTCCAAGAGTAGGGGAGGGGGTGTCATAAGTGGTGGGGTGTCAAGAGTAGGGGGAGGGGGTGTCATAAGAGTAGGGGGTGGGGTGTCCAAGAGTGTCATAAGAGTAGGGGGGGGGTCAAGAGTAAGGGGAGGGGTGTCCCAAGAGTAGGGGAGGGGAGAGGGTGTCCAAGAGTAGGGGGGGGGCAGAGGGGGCGGCCTCTTAGACAAGGGGGCGGGAGGCTTGTGCTGTCTCTCCTGAGGACCACTTCGCTGTCGCTAAATGTTGCCTCGACTTCTGTGGCTCTTGACTGGGCGCTTTTTCCCAGTCCAGCTTTATCTGTTTCTTTTACTTTGAAAGACACGGTTTCTTTTATGTGTGCGAGACACTCAGAGACACGTGTACAACAGAGAGCGCATATCACTTATGTTTTTACTTATTCACTCAGGCACCGACTCATGTAAATACACATTCACATAAACGCACACAAACACACATATATACAGCACACACACATGAACACACAAACGCATAAACACAAATACACACAAACACACACCTTAACCCACAAACACATACACACACACATAAACACAAACACAAATACACACACATAAACACATAAACACACATCCACACAATACACACACCCAGAAACACACATACACACACAGACACACACACACACACACACAAACACACACACACAAACACAAACACAAAAACACAAATCCACACGCGCAAAGAAGTAAACAAACCCGGATGTAGTTCCCTCGGCGGCCGGGAGAGGGCCTCGACGTCGCTTCCCCGGGGGGTTCGGAGTCGGCCGTCGAATTACCTCGGATTATTTCCTCCGAGACTCTCATTAGAGGCGGAGGCGTGAGGTGCCCTCCGGAGGCCAAGGGAAATGTGGGTAATGAATGCTTCTCTTGCCACGGCCGAGGGTAGATGTCATTTTGCTGATCTTTAGGGGTGGGAGATGTGAATACAGAGAGAGGAAAAAATGGTATTAAGATGAAGGAGGTGTCCAGTTTTATTTGTATGTTTATATTTTTTTCTTTTTCTTAAGTTACCAACAAAGCTTTTCTCCTCTACTTCCTATTTCTCCTCCTTCGGTTCTTCTTCATCTTCTCTTTCTCCTCCCTCTCATTTTCCTCATTCTCCTTCTCTTCCTCCTCCTCCTCTTCTTCCTTCTCCTTCTTTCATTTCTCACTCCTCTTTTCCTCTCTCTTCCCTTCTCTTCCTCCTGCTCCTTCTACCCTCTTCCTCCAGCTCCTCCTCTTCTCCATCACCCTCTCTTAAGTCCTTCAGCTCTTCTTCCTCCTCTCTTCTTCTCCTTCTTCCTCCTATTCTTCCTCCTTCACCTACTCCTAGCCATCCTCTCCTCCTTCTGCCTCTTCTTCCTCCTCTTACCTCCTCTTCTCCTCCTACTCCTCTCTTCCTCTTCCTCTTCCCTTCTTCCCCTTCTCCTCCTTCTCATCGTCTTCCTCCTTCTTTCCCCCCCCTCTCCCTCCCTCTTTCTCTCCCTCATCCTGTCCCTTCCTCCCTTACCCCTCCCTTTCCCTCCCCATCCCCTTTGTATCCCCTTCCTCATCCTTTCTTCTTCCCTCCCTTCTCTCTCTTCTCCCTTCTCATCTCCCTTCTCCTTCCTCCATCCTCCTTCCCCTCCCCTCCTCCTCCCCCTTAACCCCTCCCGCCCTTCTCTCCTCTTAACCCTCCTCTCCCTCCCTCCTCCTCCCTTAACCCCCTCCTCCCTCCTCCCTTCCTCATTCCCTTAACCCCCTCCTCCCCTTTCTCCTTAACCTCCCTCCTTCCTCCCCTTCTTCCTCCCCTTAACCCCCCTCCCGTCCCTCCCTTTCTCCTCCCTTAACCATCCCCGCCTCCTCTACCTCCTCTCCCCTCCCTTAACCCCATCCCTCCTCCCTCCCTTCCTCTCCCCTTAAACCCCCCCCTCCCTCCTTCTCCTCCCCCTCCCTCCCCTTCCTCCCCTTACCCCTACCTCCCATCCCTCCCTCCCTTCCTCCTCCTCTCCTCCCCCTTAACCCCCATAACCCCCTCCCTCCTCCCTCCTTTCCTCTCCCCTTCTCCTATCCCCCCATCCCTCCCTCTCTCTTCCCCCTCCCTTAGCCCCCTCCATCTCCCTCCCTCCTTCCTCTCCCCTTAACCCCCTCTCCTCCCTCCCCTTCCTCCCTCCCCCTTCCCTCCCCTCCCTTCCTCCTCCCCCTTAACCTCCTCCCCCTTAACCCTCCCTTAACCCCTCCTCTTCCCCTCACCCCCCCCTCCAGAGAACAAGGCGCGAAGGAACGAAATAACATAAGGATCAGTTACCATTTCCGCGCCCTAGCCTCTCTCGCCGCCGGCTACTGAGGCGCTCGCGGAATGCCAATAAAAGGACGAAATGGACGACAACGTGCCTCATCCCAAGAACTAGTCGCTTCATATTGAGTTATTGGATGAGAATGGTGTTTTTGCTCTTTCCGTCACTCTATCTGTCTGTCTCTTCTCTCTCTCTCTCTTCTCTTCTCTCTCTCTCTTCTCTCTCTCTCTCTCTCTCTCTCTCTCTCTTCTCTCTCTTCTCTCTCTCTCTCTTCTCTTTCTCTCTCTCTCTCTCTCTCTCTCTGTTGATAAAATTTCAAATAAATATATAAATAAATTTATGTAGTTACAGATTAGATAGATACATATACCATTTATCTGTATATATATATATATATATATATATATATATATATATATATATATATATATAAATCAGTTAATGGGTCTGACACATGAGGCGCATAGCCACATCCACCCTTCGCTTCCAACCAGGGGGGCTTCTCTTGGCAAGCCTCCAGACAGACCCTCGGGCCATTTCTGCTGGAAGATCATCATTGCTGGAAGATCTGCCTGAAACGGTTGCCCAAAATACTCGCCCAATGTTAACGAACCCAATACTATCTATGGTCTGCCTATTCACTGAGTGGACTGCACTCATATGCGAGGAATTTGAAGTTTCTTATGGCTTGGTAGGCAGGACGAAGGTCGTATACTATAGGAAATGACCTTCGACCTCCTAAGCAAGATTCCTGATGAACTGTTCCTTATCAAAGGAAGGGTGAAGATTAGATTAG
>NW_020870928.1:257536-260036 GCF_003789085.1 Penaeus vannamei
TCATGGAAACAGGGTACAAGCTTTGACGTATCTTTACAATAACTCTCGTTACCAGCTATTTCCGCACTCCCTTTAAGACCGCTTAAAAGCCCTATCACACTGTCACTTTTTCCATCATTTTTTGTTTGTTTGTTTCTGAATGAATTTTCCGTATGAAAATCGACTGACCCTATCACATTACCAAGGCGGCAAACATTGCCCTGGGAATCACACAAACATTCTCATTACATATTACGTTAATTTAAAGAAATATTGGATTATGTTTACATTCACTCATTCTATCTAATTTATCAATATGATGTCTGTTGTATACACGAATGTTGTAAATATTGGATTATGTTTACATTCACTCATTCTATCTAATTTATCAATAAAAAAAACATTCTAGCTGTATAGATCTCTCGAAGCACAAGATCAAGCCGGAAATTAGTCAGATGAAAACGGTTGTAAACGTCTTCGTCTGGGAGGCGTTCCGTTTGCAGACTATACTTGCGGAAATCCTGATTCAGACAGAAACGCAAAAATTGACGGAAAAAACTGCTAGTGTGATAGGGCCTTTAGTGACCCTCATTCCTAAGCCACAAAAAGACCTGACCGACCCAAAGAGTTAACGCCGAATCAGTCTATTCTGGACATCAGGCAAAATTTTCTTCTCTCACTCAAACAATTCAGTTTTCGCTCACATCACTGGAGGCAAGACGCACTTATCATCAACTACATAAAAAAAACAAAGACTGACGACTAAAGACTGTTCTTGTCACAAAATGTGTTGACTCGGTGAGACATGCTGGCCTGAAGTACAAGCTGTGCACAAAACTTTCTTTCCACTGTTGACTCAAAAATTTACAGATTTCTCAAATACTGAAGATTAAAATTAAGATTCATAAATAAAATTTTTAGCACCATATCCTTGCATGCAGTTGGTCCTCAGCGCAGCATACTCAGCGCAACAATTTGTACATTATGCACAAACGACCGACCAGAGCCCACACACACACACACAGACTCACTATCCTCTATGCTGATGACTGCATGCACTTAGCTTGACACGAGTTGCTTTCAGGTGTCGTTCTGCGCATCAATGACGAACTCGACCCATTAGACAGCATAATTTGCGTAAAAGACTAACACGACAAAAAAAAGTTCTTTTTAAGCCCACTGAAACTTCCAAATAACATTTACCTCAACACCTTCGACAGACTACACCTCTCCAAATCACACACTCTTGTACCATACCTGGTTAACCTTAACATGCAGCCTCATGTACGAAGCTGCATCTATACAAAACACTGATAAAACCCCTCATGTATACACTCCTTGCTACCTCACACACAGCATACACTAACAAGCACAAACTCCAACTTATTCTGAATAAAGCACAAAGATGGATGCATGTGGAAAGTTGGAATCAATTTATCATATCTGAAGACCACGAAGAAGCTTCTCCTTTTTAGGTGAGAAACGCCTTTTTCAAAAAGGAAACGCCCATTTTTCCCTTAAACTTAAATGTTGAAATAAACTGTATGTTACTCGAACTTACAATCAAGAACTTGCAATTAAGAATATGTTACTAATATCACATAACTTCAAAAAATATCGCTAGTTTGGCAGAAGATTGAGGACATTTTTTTTTAACCAATTCCTTGGGTTAATTTAGTTTATATTAGCACATTATTTTCAGTTTGACGCATCGAAATCTTGTTAACGTTAACTGCTGTAACGTTGTTTTATCATGGATAAACCCTATAAATTTGCTTAGTTAATTATTCTTGGGCTCAAATAGCCCCTACTATAATTTTTTTACGGCGGGCCCTGGGGTCGTTGCTCTGGCTACACCCCTGTCGGCGGTCCTGGCCACCACAGTGAACCTTTAATGAAAATAAATCATTTGAGACAGCTCGTAATAGCTGCCGGACGCCGGACTACACATAAGTAAAGGCCCAGGCGAAGCGAGACTTAGTAAATCGCATTGAACTAAACTAAACTGCTTGTGAGTGTGAACCTTGGCAGTATGCGGAGCCACAGGTTGCGGGGTCATGCTACTACAACATGACTCTGAGCTTGTGGTGAGCTTGACCCATATAGCCCGACACTTTGGACAGACTGAACAACTGTCTTATCGCAGTTATATTCCATGGGTTCCTCACATTAATGAACAAGTGAAGATGAATATCTAATTGGGCCATAAAAGTCTGACAGGGAATGGAATGGGAACCAGCAGGGTTGTAACCAGCAACATTAGCTTATTTACATTGTTTTCTTTCTTTCTTTCTTTCTTTTTCTTTCTTTAATATGAACTGCTGCATTTTTATTTATTAGAAAATGCAAACTTTAATATCAGTGTACCAATTGCTCTATCTTGATTAAAGCCTTTGATATACATACTGTCATTTTCATATCTTAGAAAATACAAACTTTATCAGTGCACCAATTACGCTATCTTAATCAAAACCTTTAATATACATAATGTCTTTCTGATAAGCACACAAAGAACACATCA
>NW_020870928.1:270036-277536 GCF_003789085.1 Penaeus vannamei
TTCAACAACTGTTATTGTCTAGCACTTCAACAACCATATGTGTTACTGTCTAGCACTTCAACAACCATATGTGTTACTGTCTAGCACTTCAACAACCATATGTGTTACTGTCTAGCACTTCAACAACCATATGTGTTATTGTCTAGCACTTCAACAACCATATGTTATTGTCTAGCACTTCAACCGTCTAGCACTTCAACAACCATATATGTATACTGTCTAGCACTTCAACAACCATATGTGTTACTGTCTAGCACTTCAACAACCATATGTGTTACTGTCTAGCACTTCAACAACCATGTGTGTTCTTGTCTAGCACTTTAACCACCATACGTGTTATTGTATAGTATGTCTAGCACTTCAACAACCATATGTGTTACTGTCTAGCACTTCAACAACCATGTGTGTTCTTGTCGAGCACTTCAACAAGTATGTGTGTACTTGTCTAGCACTTCAACAACCATACGTGTTATTGTCTAGCACTTCAACAACCATATGTGTTATTGTCTAGCACTTCAACAACCATACGTGTTATTGTCTAGCAACTCATCATGAATTCAACAATCATATGCTATTGTCTATCACTTTAACAACCATATGTGTTATTGTCTAGCACTTCAGCAACCATATGTTATTGTCTAGCACTTCAACAACCATATGTGTTATTGTCTAGCAATTCTTCATGAATTCAACAACCATATGTTATCTATCACTTTAACAACCATATGTGTTATTTTCTAGCACTTCAGCAAACATAAATTCAACAATCATATGCTATTGTCTATCACTTTAACAACCATATGTGTTATTGTCTAGCACTTCAGCAACCATATGTGTTACTGTCTACGGGCGCCGCGTAAACCTCGCCCGTTATAGTAAACACTAAAAAAAAAAACGTATTGTACAAGCCACGTCACTCCATATCCAGTGAACTACACTATCGTGCTCGGTGGAGATCGCTCTTTGCAGTTCGTTCTTTGTTCCACAGTGTTATTGCGAAAGCCGTGTTGCAAAGGCATTACCCGAGTTCTGAGAAACGGTCATTGCAACACTTTAGCGATTCTGTTGCAATATCACAGTTGTGGAATATCGTTCTGGCAAATAGCTGTAGTAGTTACTGATAAAATGAGGTTTGTATAACACTAACAATGTATGTCTCATTATAGCTGAAATGAAGATGATGATGATGATGGTGGTTATAATTATTATTTTTATTATCATTATTATTATTATTATTATTATTATTATTATTATTATTATCATTATTATCTTTATTAATATTATTATTGTTATTATTATTATTATCATTATTATTATTATTATTATCGCTATTATTATTATCATTATTATTATTATTATTATTATTATTATTATTATTATTATCATTATTATCGCTATTATTATTATCATTGTTATTATTATTATTGTTATTTTATAGTTATATTAATTTCTAAAATGGTTAAATGCAGAGAGACAGATGGATATGTAGATAGGTAGGTGGAAGAGAGAAAGAGAGAGAGGGGGCGAGGAAGGGAGGGACAGAGAGAAGAGCGATAGCTGGAAGGACACATATACAAAAGGAGAAAAGAGAAAATCGCCCGAGCGACTGCGCAAAATAAACGCGAACAAAAAAGAAGAACACGAGCGACTGCGCAAAAATGAACGCGAGACAAACGCCTAAAATGACTGCGCAAAAATGAACGCAAGAGTAACGCCTGAACAACTGCGCCGAAATGAACGCGCGAGAAGCTCCTGAACGACTGTGCAAAAGTGAACGCCAAAAAAACACCCGAGCGACTGCGCAAAAAATTCATCCGAAAAAAAACGCCTGAGCGATTGTGCAAAACTGTACATCCGAACTGCGCAAAAATGAACGCGCCGAAGGCAGAATGAACGCGCGACGATTGACTGCGCGAATGGGACGCCCATGATGCGAAATGAACGCGAGACAAAGCGACTGCGCAAAAATGAACACGAGACAAACGCCCAAAATGACTGCGCAAAAATGAACACGAGACACACGCCCAAAATGAACACGAGACTGCGCAAAAAATGGAGACACACGCCCAAAATGACTGCGCAAAAATGAACACGAGACACACGCCCAAAATGACTGCGCAAAAATGAACACGAGACACACGCCCAAAATGACTGCGCAAAAATGAACGCGAGACACACGCCCAAAATGACTGCGCAAAAAGGAACACGAGAGCAAAGCGAAAACAGGTACAGTGTAATTACTCTTAATTGCCAGGATTTATTGCTGTCATTCGTTCTTGTTATTGCCACAGGAACATAGCTAATAATGTCAATACTATTGTCATTAAATTATCAGCATCATTGCTTCCATCGTTATTATCAGCATCCCTATCATTGAAGGCAATCATCTGTTATTCTCTCTTTCACAATTACTAATATCACTATCATTTTTATCGTGATTATCATTATGAAGATTGTCATAATCTTGGCCATTATGCTTCAGGTCAAGTTGATGTTTATTTCATCATTATAACTATCTTTAATGTCATCATATCATTATCATCGTTACCATTATTTTCATTATCATTATCATCGTTACCATTATTTTCATTATCATTATCATCGTTACCATTATTTCATTATCATCATTGTTATCTTTATTGTCATTCTCCTTATTGTTGTTCACTGATCTAAAAAAAAAATGGATCAAGCAATTCAATGTCTCTGACACGCAAATATTGCAGGACCGTAAAGCACCATGATATACCGTATCGTACTGCACAAAGAGTGTATATTGCAGGCTGGGTATTAAGGGAGGTAGATTTCTAAAAAAAAAAAAAAAAAAAAAAAAAAAAAAAAAAAAAAAAAAAAAAAAAACAGAACAGTGACAACCTCTAAATGTGCAAAACTATAAATAAATATATAAAAAAATATATATATATATAAATATATATAAATATATATATAAATATATATATATATTTATAAATCAAAATATTTATCAAAACTATAAATATATATATAACCTATAAATGTGCAAAACCCAGAGTTGAAAGTGATTTTTTTTTTTTTTTTTTTTTGTATTTTGATGAATTTCCTAAACTCCAAAGTGTGTTCGATAATTCTGTGCATGTACAAGTATACAAGGGCCAAGATACATATTTATTTTAGAAGGGGTTTTATGTTCTGTTTACCAGCATGGTTGAATTTTTTTTTATGTAGCGCCCAGTACTCTCTCTAAATATTCTGTTTATATTCTACTTTGTCTCAGCTGGTAGTACTGTCAGCCAGAGTCCAGAAAAGTACTCAACTTTCCTTCGGCTAGTGAAAGGAAAAATGGAAACCTTCCTCTGAAAAACAATGAAAGAAGGGCGTGGTTTTGGTGTAAAAAAATCATTTTTGTATTCAAGTACCTTTTGCTTGGTCTCTTTCGTCTGCATCATCTTCTCATACTCTTCCTCTTCCTCCTCCTCCTCTTTCTTCTTCTTCTTCTTCCTCTCATACACTTTATACTTCTTTTCGTCTTATTTGTCCTTCTTCTTCTCTTCCTCTTCCTCCTCCTCCTCTTTCTTCTTCTTCTTCTTCCTCTCCTCCTACTCTTTAATTTATTTTTTTTCTCCTCCTCCTTCTTCTACTCCTTCTTTATGCTTACGTCGTCATCGGCATGCTCCTCTTCCCTCTAATTACTTTTTTTCTTTTTCTTTTCGTCCCTTTTCGCCTTCTTGTTCTTCGCCTTTTTTATCGTCTCCTCCTTTATTGCACTTCTTCTTTTCCTCTTCCTCCTCCTTTTCCTCTCTGGTTTTATGTCTTTATTGTTACTGTTGTAACAATAAGGTTGTGCAACCGTCACCTTTTATGGTGGCGGTTGCACATCCAGTGAAACTCCTAGATAAGCTTTCTTGTAATGCTTTTCTTCTTATAAAGTAATTCCGGTTTCTTTACAAGAAGTCACTACGTCAAATATTAATTCCTCTTCATTGAGAGACAAAAAGTAATACATTTTCCCTAAAACTATTACCGTAAATGTAAGACTTCTCGAGTAGGAAAAGGAGGGAAATTTAAGAAACTACTAAGAAACTTTAAGTACTCAAAAGTAAGAGTTTTTCAAGTAACTTTAAGTACTAGCCCGATTCGCTAGTTTTGTTTTAAAAAAAATACGTTCCTTTTACTACAACGTTTTATAAAATTACATCCAGTATTTAGAAATCTTTGAGGATATTTGGGGCCAGGCTTCAGCGCCCAATCTATCTTGGCCCTTGCAAGAGTTATACCTTTTTGAAATAAACAAAATAATGTAGTTTAAACCTGGACAAACCTTCCTCTGGTCCATTGCATGAAGCTTGGCAGAGTTGGCAGCTTTTAACATTTTGATAGATATGTAATAATATTATGATGTGTAGCGATTTCCATCAAGACTTTCATTTAAGCATTTTGCGACTTAAGTGTCTTCCGATAAAAATACCGGTAAAGAATCGTGCAATTTTGATATCCATTTATACCGTTTACTGTTTATCCAAATCCTATTTTGCTCAAGTAGGCCTACTTTAATATTTAAGGCCTGGATGCCCCCATTTTTTTTAATAACACATCTGCCTAGGAGTTTGCTGATGCCCAACACGAAGCGATTTAATAGAGTGATGCTTTAAAACGTTTTCCCTCTTTCGAGCTGTGAATTTGCATAAATCAGAATCTTCAAAAATACAATGTACACAATACTGTACGATCCACTAATGTCAGCTGTTAAGGTCCTCCAATATGGCCATCGTGAAATTGCAATAGAAACTCCATCCAGTCCTTTTTTGAGATCAGTGATTATTTTTATTATCATTATCATTTCCATTACTATTATAATTCCTTTTACCATTACAACAATAATGGAATAATAAAGGCCCTAACACACAAGCACTTTTACGGTCAATTTTTTCATTTCCGTATGAACTTTTCGTGTGGGAAATGGACTGACCGTATCACATTACCTAAACGGAAAACATTGCCCATATAAACAACATGGCGCTATCGGAGTGAGAAATCCTGGAATTTCTACATATAACGTTTTTTAAAGAAATATGATTATGAATATTGTATTAAAATATAGCTTATGTTTTATATTCACCTCATTCCATCTAATTTTATCATAACTTCGTTTCACAAGATCAAGACGGAAAATTAGTAAGACAGAAACGGTCATAGCCTCAAAATTCAGAACGGAAACGCAAAAAAATTGACGGAAAAAAATGCCAGTGTGATAGGGCCTTTAATCACAAGCATTATCAATATCATTACTATCAATGCTGTTTAAGTAAAAACGCGATAGTCCTCTATTTTTAAGCAATTATGTCCTCTATATTGAAGCAAAGTAAACAATAATACCTTCGTCATCCTATATATCGAAGCAGGTAACAGTAATAATATAGTCTTCCTTGGCTATATCTGAGCAAAGTAAGCGATAACACCGTAATCATTGGCTATACTCTAGCAAAGCAAGCTATATTAAGCCAGGTAAATGATAATACCGCAACCCCCCGCTATATTTTAGCAAGGTTTAAGCGACAACACCGGAACGATCCGCTATAATATAACAAAGTACGTGATAACACTTTAATCATCCGCTATAGTTTAGCAGGTTAGCGACAAAACCGCGAAATGGTTCTTTACATTCTAACATAGTCGTGTCATCCGCTATAGTTTAGCAAGATTAATCATCCGCGTATAGTTTAGCAAGGTAAGCGAATAACACCGAAATAATCCGATATTTATCTAACAAAATACATGATAACACCTTCATCATCCGCTTTAGTTTAGCAAGGTTAGCGACAACACCGAAATAAGTTAATAACAAAATCCGATAACACCTTATCAGGTTAGCAGGCCTATCTAGCATAGTTTAGCAAGTTTAATCGTCCGCTATAGTTTAGCAAGGTTAATATCCGCTATAGTTTAGCAAGGTAAGCGATCACCAATAATACGATCATCCATATTTTTTATAACAAAAACGATAACACTTCATCATTCGCTATTTAGCGCTATAGTTTTTTGGCGTTTAGCAAGGTTAGCGACAATACCGAAATGATTCCTTTATATTACATGATAACACTTTCATCATATTTAGCAAGGTTAGCCGGACGAAAATACTCTAACAAATAATGGTAGCACTTCATCATAAGCTATAGTTTAGCAAGGTAAGCGATAACACCGAAATAATCTTTATATTCTACAAAATACATGATAACACCTTCATCATCCGCTATAGTTTAGCAAGGTAAGCGACAACACCGGAACCATCCGCTACTTCAAAGCAAGGCCGCGCAAGCCCCTCAGACGTGCATCCAAACAGATTCCCCCGGAAGGCCGTTCGAGCGAGTCGTCCCGAAGACAAACGCGAACAGTTAAAAGCTTCTGGGAAAAATTAGGCTCGTATCTCACAGCTTGAGCAACTGCGCCGGGAGGGGGGAGGGGGGAGGAGGGGGGGGGGAGGGGGAAGGGGAAGGAGGGGGGGGAACTTCTTGTCCGTAAATCACCGAGTCGTTTTCTTTTCCTCCTTTCGAAACTGTTCTCTTTTCCGCTTTATTAGAAGCCGGGAAGAGAGAGAGAGAGAGAAAAAAAAGAAGGGAAAGAAGGCAAAGTGATAAATCTGGAGAAGCAGGAGCGAAGAAGACCGGTTTCTTAGCCATCTTCTTGGCGGGGTTTCGCAAGAGGCGCCGAGAGGGTCACGAATGAATTTCTGAAGTTTGCTCTTGCTATTTACATGCGGACGTGCATGGTGCGATGACGCTCTTGAGGATAAGTTGCAAAAGAAAAAGAGGAAATGAAAATAAGAAAAAAATGAAAAGAATATATATATAAAATGAGATAAAACACGGAAAGATCTTGAGGAAGTGAAATTTATTTAAAAGACTAAGAAAGTAAGCTGTAATGTAAAGGGTAAATATAAGAAAAAATATCTAAAATGAATAAATAAATAGTTCTTTTAGAAAGAAAAAGAAAAAAAAACTGGTATACTAAAAATGATTTAATGTCGAGAGGAAAGCAAAAAAAATAAGGTGAGAGACAAAATAAAAATGCATTCAATATATAATTTAGTTCAGTAAACGTACAAACCAAAATGAATTAGCAAAAGAAAACGAGAAACGTATCCTTTTTTATGATCACCCATTGATTTAGTGCCTTATGTCACCGAGCCAAGTTTCCCCCCCAGATTTTAATTACAGAAGTTCGCTTTTGTGTAGCTATCACTTTTCCTTAATTAATACCAGATTTACCACCCCTCTCTCTTCTTTCTTCCTCTCTCCTCTGTCGCGGCGAGAGTCCCTTCGTCTCACGGATGAGCTGGCTTCCTCAGGAGAAATAACCTCCTTGACAGATCTAATAACGTCTTGTCTTCTCCTGGAATGTTGTTTTCTGGATGAGAGGACAGCTGAAAACAGTCGTCTTGGGGGATTTATTTCGGATCATGCCCTTAATCAGAGGGTATTAGCATCTTTGATTCAGTGCCCAAACTTTCACCTGGTTAATTATTTTTTT
>NW_020870928.1:295036-300036 GCF_003789085.1 Penaeus vannamei
AGAGTTGGCTGGTCGTTACTCATAAACATTAAGATCCCCTGTCTGTAATAGATGGGACATTATCGTCAATTATTTATAACACGTAATCCTAGTGAAAGGTAGGATAGATGGCCGAGAGAGAATCTAATCATTGGTGGGTTTATTGTAGAAGAAATCCTGGGCAGAAATCCAAACTTAAATGTGTTGAGTTACTGCTACATCAACGATAGCTTCTGTGTACAGTTCAAAACTAATAAACTTGGGGTTCCATTTATATGTATGTTTTGTAGTATGCAGATACGGTCTTTATCTCATGATATAGTAATGTCGATGCTTTTATGTTTTGTTTTCTGGGAGTGAGAGCAATCATAGTCTAAAATCCACAAGACATATTGTATCGATTCGTAAGTATTTCCCTGTGCAATGTGAACCACGTTGCATCATATCAATCACTTTTACTAGCTGAATTGACCCTCTCCTGGCAGTCCTTCTAATCTGTCTGAGCTACAATGCTGCAGTATAATTAGTTCTGCGCAGCTGGTAATACCCGGAAGGTAAAGCTTCGTGTCAGCAGGGTCAGCGCCCCGTGTATGTTAACTGTGATGTGAATTGTCCTCAAGGTAAAGCTTCGTGTCAGCAGGGTCAGCGCCCCGTCTATTGCTGCCTCTTGCCGGAGTCGATCGCGAACTGGCGCAGCGGTAAGGTGCTGGTCTGGCAATCTTGCGGACCGGCGTTCAATCCCACGCCCGGCCAGTGATGGTCACCCCGGCCATTCCTTGCACACAGGGGGAGATCTGGGCAAAATAAAACAGACAGTATGTCACAGCAAAGAATGTCCATTGTAACAAATGGAATTAATACTAAATCTTAAATCTTACTATTGCGCTCTGCCATCGCAAACTCTATTTAGACGGTATATCATCGAAATGACCTGATCTCGTTGATTACCTGTGATTAAATGCATCTGATTAGAATATTTACTTTTTAGTTTTTTTTTCAGCATTGTTTCCTTTGCTTGACTGATATATTTATGCAATAACCTCTTCGGATTTCACTTTTTTGTAGTTTTTAAACACTTAAATTGACCATTTCAGGTCACTTCCTATTAATTCCAAGTTATGAGTCCAAATACAAACACTGGAGCAATCTCTCTCTCTCTCTCTCTCTCTCTCTCTCTCTTCTCTCTCTCTCTCTCTCTCTCTCTCTCTCTCTCTCTCTCTCTCTCTCTCTCTTCTCTTCTCTCTCTCTCTCTCTCTCTCTCTCTCTCTCTCTCTCTCGCTCTCGCTCTCTTTTTTTCCCTCTTTTCTGATATTCTAATTCTTTCACCTATTCCTTTTTCTATTCGTCGATGATTGTACGAACTTAGTCGGGGAAAACGAAAGGTAGAAATGATAATGATGATAAAAGTAATAATGGCAATTATTTTCCAGTATGCATTATGAAAGTAAACTATGGTTAATACTATTACTGTTTTAATAGTTGCTTTTGTTCTTGTATTAATAGTGTAGTAGTCTTTCTTTAGAATTATGATGGCAATCATTTATCTTTTTACATTCATCGTTATTATCGTCATTATCTTTATGACCTTGTTATTTCTCTCTTCACACTCATAGCTCTAGCGCCTTAAGGATAATGATTATGATATCAATGTTATTACCATTATTAACATCTTATTATTATCATGAATATTTGTATTACCATTTTCATTATTACAGTTACTAGTAGTAGTAGTAGTAGTAGTAGTAGTAATAGTACTGTTTTTAGGTTGTTTGTTATTATTCTTACCATCTTTATCAGTATTACTCCTATCAGTGTTCTTTTTCTCGTGATAATTATTCTTTATTACTTTCTCTTCTTATCTTTCATGGTAAGTGATAGATAAACAGATTGCGCTCTTAGCATTAATAAGCATGATATTTTCTTTATGTCTTTTTTGGATATAAGGTAAGTGATGTTGATATAGATTTTTGTCTCTTTGTATGTTTGTGTGTCTAGGTGTGTATTTGTTTGTGTGTGTGTGTGAGTGTGTTTGTGTGTGTGTGTGTCCGTGTGTGTGTGTGCGCATGTGTTTGTTTGTTTGTGTGTGCGTGTGTGTGTGCGCGCATATGTTTGTGTGTGCGTGTGTGTGTGTGTGTGTGTGTGTGTGTGTGTGTGTGTGTGTGCGTGTGTGTGTGTGTTTCTGTGTATGTGTGTGTGTAAGTATTTTCCGCGCGTGCGTGCGTTCGCTCGTTTATCAAATGAACCTACAACAAACAGATCACCCATTCAACATTCCAAACAATAATAATAATTCGCTGAATACATCTGACTAGAACGTATTAAAAAAAAACATATAACAATAATGATAACAAGAACGTATTCAAAAAAACATATAACAATGATGATAACAAGAACGTATTCAAAAACATATAACAATAATGATAACAAGAACGTATTAAAAAAAAACATATAACAATAATGATGACTTGACGAGCTGAAAACACCTCATTCCCGGGCGAGGCGGGAGAGCCAGCCACGCCAACCTCAGCCATCGGAACCCCATTGTCAGCCGCTATGATAATCGGACCTTCAACTGCATCCCTTCATTTGATCACGCCACGCCCGCAGAGAGCCACACCCTCTGCAAGGCACGCCCATTAGGAGCCACGCCCTCGCCAGGTTGATTAAGTGATAGGTCGTGGGCGGGGCGATGGGAGGGAGACAGCGAGGGAGAAGAAAGAAGGTGGTAAGAGCAGGGGCGGAGGGAGGATCTTATCTGAGTGATGAGAGGAGATGGGGGAGGGTTCAGCATAAAGGAGGAAAGGAGGGAGGTTTCAGCATAGAGGAGGGAGTGTTCAGCATAAATGAGGGACGAAAGGAGTGAGGGTTAAGCATAAAGAAGGAGGAAAGGAAGGGAGGTTAGCATAAAGGAGTAAAAAGGAGTGAGGTTTCAGCATAAAGAAGGGGGGTTCAGCATAAAGGAGGAGAGAAGGGAAGTTTCAGTATGACGGAGGGAAGAAAGGAGGGAAGTTTCAGTATGAAGGAGGGAAGAAAGGAAGGAGGTTTCAGCATAAAGAAGGGAGGGTTCAGCATAAAGGAGTAAAAGGAGGAGTTTCAGCATAGAGGAGGAGTGTTCAGCATAAAGGAGTAAAAAAGAGTGAAGTTCAGCTAAAGGAGGAGGAAGAAGGAGGGTTGAGCATGACGGAGGGAGGGTTCAGCATAAAGGAGTAAAAAGGAGGGAAGTTTCAGCATGACTGACTGAAGTTTCAGTATGACGGAGGGAAGAAAGGAGGGAGGTTTCAGCATGAATGAGGGAGGAAAGGAGGGAGATTTCAGCATAAACGAAGGAGGTTTCAGCAGCAAGGAGGGAGGGTTCAGTATGACGGAGTAAAGAAAGGAAGGAGTATTCAGCATGATGGACAGAATTTTCAACATAAATAGAAAGTTTTCACTCTGATAAAGGGAATTAAGGGAAATTTCAACACGACGAAGGGAGGAAAAGAACATCCAACAAAATGAAAGACAAGAACCATAAAAACACAACGTACAGACAGCCAACGAAAGACGAACTTACCATAAAAGGAGAACAAAAATAATTAAGCCTTAAAACGAAAAAAACAAAACAAAACACAACAACAAAGCCACAACCTCGATGACGCAGGGACCGAACGCGCGCTGAAGGTCACGTGTGTGGGCGTGAGGGCGCGTGGGCGTGAGTGACGAACGACGGGGCCCCGATAATGGCCGCCCATTGCAGCTGGCGGAGTGTTACTTCTATGAAGCTATTAAAATGTTTTATTCAGGTGCGTCGACCGGCTCCTCACGCCTGGTAACATGTGACGCAAAGAATCAATGGCAATGAAGGTTTGTTGTCTCTCAGGTTGTGAGTTGGGGCGGCACTTTGTTGCGGAGGGATGTGGTCTTAAGTGTGGTCTTAAGTGTGGTCTTAAATTTCTTAAATTTGGCTCTTAAATGTGGGTCTTAAATGTGGTCTTGAATTTGGTCTTAAATGTTGGTCTTGAATTTGGTCTTAAATGTGGTCTTAAATTCGGTCTTAATGTGGTCTTGAATTTGGTCTTAAATGTGTCTTGAATTTGGTCTTAAATGTGGTCTTAAGTGTGGTCTTAAGTGTGGTCTTAAGTGTGGTCTTAATTGTGGTCTTAAATTCGGTCTTAAATGTGGTCTTAACTGCTGTTTCTTCGGTTTCTTAAATGTGGTCTTAAATGCAGTTTTTTCTGTTTTGCATTATGCGACTTGGATTATGAGACAAAGAGACATAAATAGAAAGAAATAGAAGGGGACAGAGAGAGGGAGACAGAAAGAAAGAGAAGGGGGCAGAGACAGAAGGAGACAGAAACAGACAGACAGAAAGAAAGAGAAGGGGACTTTACATATGGGGCTGAAGGGAGATTTGTCCCTTTGAAAAGCGTGATGTAAATTCGTATTTCTCTTTCTCTCTTTTTTTTTTCTTTCTTTCTTTTTTTTCACTTTCTTTCTCTCTCTTTCTCTCTTTCTCTCTCCTTCTCTCTCTCTCTCTCTCTCTCTCTCTCTCTCTCTCTCTCTCTCTCTCTCTCTCTCTCTCTCTCTCTCTCCTCTCTTCTCTCTTCTCTCTCTCTCTCTCTCTCTCTCTCTCTCTCTCTCTCTCTCTCTCTCTCCTCTCTCTCTCTCTCTCTCTCTCTCTCTCCCTCTCCCTTCCCTCTCTCTCCCTCTCCCTCTCCCTCCCCTCTCCCTCCTTCCCTCTCCCCTCTCCCTCTCCTCTCCCTCTCCCTCTCCTCTCCCTCTCCCCTCTTCCCTCTCCCTTCTCCCTCTCCCTCTCCCTCTCCTCTCCTCTCCCTCTCCCTCTCCCCTCTCCCTCTCCCTCCCTCTCCCTCTCTCTCTCTCTCTCTCCCTCCCTCTCTCTCTCTCTCTCTCTCTACCCTGTGCGTTTCTCTTTCTTCCAAACGGACGCCCATTACACAAGTACTTAGAACAGACAACAATATGTCATTAGCAGCTGCTTACAATGTACCCCTTGGTGAGGCTCTGCACTGTAAGGGACATAA
>NW_020870928.1:305036-307536 GCF_003789085.1 Penaeus vannamei
CTAACTCAAAAAGCAAACGGTTTTAGATGAACTTCGATATCTCCTACCATGCCAAATGTGATGTTTTTTAAATATTTTAAAGTGGCGAACCAGATATTTAGCTCAAAAACTGAAAAAAAAGTTATGGAAGATTCCTGTTTTATTTTTTTTCGAAAATCGTGCAACGCCAAAACAATATGGCCGCTAGGTGCGTTAATTTATTTTTTTTTTTATTAAACTTTTTGTTTATTTTGTTTCAGAGTGAACTAAAGGATATTTTTTTTCACTATAGGCTACCTCCTGTATGCTTCCTGCGTCGTGAAAGTTGGTAAAATAAACCCCAGTGACTTTCGTTTGCGTTACATAAGCAGCTCTGTAATTTTCCGATTCCATCGACTGAAGCGCGACGTGTCAACAGAGGCATTCCGTGGGTCATGGACGGTTGCATAATAAATAATTCTTCTGAAAGATGATAAGACTATTCTGTTGTTTTCTTTTCCCATTTTTATCAGTAGTGCTTCGTCATTTATTTTCTGCCATAATGCGTTCCTTTGTTTGTATATCTTCACGTTTCTTTTCATGGTCAGTATCCATATAATTGTTAGTTTTATTATCGTGTAAGATCATCTTGATAAAATGGGGCTTAGCTTGTGTCTGATGTACTTTTGAAGGTCTACACTTTTTTCTTTTACTTTTTTCAGCTTTTTGGTACACACATCTACAGCAATAATGTATATACAGTCCCATCTGAATGCTTAAAGTGTATGAATAAATTTAGATTGTGTTTGTTGTACCTTTGAAGGTCTACACTTTTTTTTTTTTTTCAGCTTTTTGGTACACACATCTACAGCAATAATGTATATACAGTCCCATCTGAATGCTTAAAGTGTATGAATAAATTTATTGTGTCTGTTGTACCTTTGAAGGTCTACACTTTCTTTTCTTTTTTCAGCTTTTTGGTACACACAGCAATACTGTATATACAATCCCAACTGAAAGCTGTATGAATAAATGGTATTAAGATGAATAAATGGTATTAAGAAGATATGGTATTAAGATGAAGAAATGGTATAATGTATATAGAAATTTT
Organism: Penaeus vannamei; assembly: GCF_003789085.1. NCBI lineage: Eukaryota > Metazoa > Arthropoda > Malacostraca > Decapoda > Penaeidae > Penaeus > Penaeus vannamei. The sequence goes on from NW_020870928.1 coordinate 306,106, forward strand.
AGCTTTGACTTTAGAAGAAATGACATTATATCTCCGTCATACTACCATCTATGATCAGAAATTAATTCCCCGATTCCTTAACTAAATTTTCTCAATATATTTACCCATTCTGATAAACCTTTTATAACCGGGTGACGTCAGAGTCGATAACGCACGTAATGCCCCTAACAGAGGTCTTTAGCATACGAAAACCGAACTTATGGCTCCAGGGTCGTTAGGTTTATCGTGCAGATCAAACATGAAAATGAGGGTCGGAGGTCCAGCTCGGCCACTGGCAGACACTTACGAATGGGGAGAAGAGAAGAGAGAAGAAAATCACATTATTTTTAATTAAGGTGGAAGGAGGGGAGAGGTATGAAAGGGAGAATGCGAATATAGGAAGGGGAGGAAATACAATCATGTTTGATTAATGATAATGAGAGGAAATTGTTGGTGTAAAGGGGAATAAGGAATAGAAAGAGGTGGGAATAGAAGAGGAAGCGAAAAAAGAGATTTTTTTATTATTATTAAAACAGAAGGGGGAGAATAGATAAGAGAAAGCGAAGATGGGAAGCGGAATGAACAGAATTATGCTTCGTCAAAAATGAAAGAAATGAAATAGGAGAAAATGAAGTGAATAGGAGATAAGAGGAAATGAGAAGGCGTATGAATAATAAAATGAAACCAAAATAACCGAAAGAAAAAGTAATAATCAGATAAACCGGGGAATAAGAAGTATGAATAATTAGATAAAAAATAATGAAAGGGAGGATAGGAAAATGAGAAAGGGAAGGAACAACGATCACTCATTTAAAAAGAAACAAAAAATGAACAAATAAAAAGAAAAAAAGTAGAAAATTAAGTAAACTATTTTCACAAATTAAGATAATTAAGTAACCAAATAGAGAATGCGTGGGAGGAAAAAAAAACATCAAAGGGAAGTGGATGAAGAGAGAATAAATGGAATAAGAGAGATAATGATAATAATGAGAGAATGAAGTGTAAAAGTGATGAATAGGAGAAGAATAGGGAATACGAATGGATAATGTAAATAGAAATGGATAAGAAAATAGTAAACAGAAATAACATAATGTAAACAGAAATGGAAAAGAGAATAGTAAACAGAAATAACATAATGTAAACAGAAATGGATAAGAGAATAGAAAATAATAAATAAAAAAAGAGCTAAAGAAGATATAGCGAATAACAAACAGGAAGAAGAACAGACGCGAAAAAAAACATAACAAAAACATAGTCATATTAAAGTGTAAAACTGAACTAAATGTCAAAGTTAATATGAAGACAAAGTAAGAAAAATAAAAGGAACATGATAGGACAAAGGTGATGAAGAATATAAAGAATGGAAATGCAATTTGAGATATGACACGAAAATCCAAAATATCACACGCGCCCACGTGTGTGCACACATGCATATAGATAGATAGATGTGTG
>NW_020870928.1:315036-317536 GCF_003789085.1 Penaeus vannamei
TAAGTGAATATGTGCTTGAGAGAGTAAGTGAATATGTGCTTGACAGAGCAAGTGAATATGTGCTTGAGAGAGTAAGTGAATATACTAAGTATATGTGCTTGAGAGAGTAAGTGAAATATGTGCTTGAGAGAGTAAGTGAATATGTGCTTGAGAGAGTAATGATGTGCGAGAGAGAGTATGTGCTTGAGAGAGTAAGTGAATATGTGCTTGAAAGAGTAAGTGAATATGTGCTTCAGAGAGTAAGTGAATATGTGCTTGAGTGTATATGTGAATGTATATGTTTGAATAAATTAACGCTAAAGTCTTGGTAGCACAAATACGACTGAGCAATCTATAATGTCATTACTTTACTTTGTACGAAAATTCGGAAGCTAAAAAATAATGATTATGCCTTCACTGCAACCTTCTGACATTTCTTTTAAAATAAATGGATATTCGTAATAGCATAGCCTTCATTTAACACAATGTTTGGGTATTATTCTTTTCCTTTCTTTCTTTCTTATTCACGCATACAATATCCATTTCATATAAAAGTGGTTGCTTGTTACGCTTTCGCCTTCCCGTAATTCTGAAAACTGACAAACAAGTAGATTGATAACAGATGCCGCTTATTTCTGTAAATTTTGTTTCTTTGTTTGTTTTCCATTAAGAGTGAGTGCATATATCTATTACCAATTTCAATGTTTTCTTTATATCATTTAAACAAAAAAAAAATATATATAAAAAAAACATCCATTCCAGTTAAGGACAGATACACTTTCTGTTTAACCAACGAGTCCCTCTGGCACTTATGCAATAATTTCTTCCCACTCAGAAATTATCACAATTCTGCTTCTTAGAACACGTCGATTGCTACCATTTCAAAATAGAATTTCGTGATTAAGGCAAATCAGAGCTATTTCGAAAATTACGGTAAGTAAAGATAAAAACAATGAAAAAAAAGGTCTTCAAAAATTCATCTTATGTTATTTTCCTGGAAAGATTACTAGTCAGTGTCAGTCGTTGCTGTATGTTATTGTGCAAAATTTATTTCAACAGTAAGTGTAGCGGATCAAATTATTTTCTCTCGTGAATAATAAGTCAACATGTCAATAAATCCTTTTGCTTTTGTCCTTGCAGGTTAATTAGAGATCAATTTCTGGAAAGTCATTTGCTGTAAAGTCATGTTATGGAAAATCACAGTCACGATTGGCTTTAGCATCACTATGTCGTGTGTGTGTTGTCGGAATATCAACCTTGCAATTTTATATTTCATTTAAACGATTCTTTTATATCGAACTGTGACACTCAATATGGTGATTAGGGGTTTGGCATTTGGGTTTAAAAGAATGATGAAAATAAGGTGCTATAATATAAAAGAAAGCTAATACAAGGCACGAACAATAGTTTAGCTCATAATTTTTACGTTACTTTTTCACTCTTATATCAAAGCTATATTAATCTACGGAGTTTAAACCCAGGTTTCAATACAAGGCCACAGAAATTCTATTGCATCAAGGTTCAGGGGTCATCTTCTGCTACTCACAGAGTGCTCTCCGGACTCTGAACACTCTAGACAAAGGTTGCAAATGACACCAGGATAAAATTCCTATGCATGGTCATGCTGATCGCCTAGCAGAGTCAGCATGTGTCACGCAAAGTGTGATATAGATCTTGGAGCACTTTTTCACAGGATTTTACACATTAAAACTTCAGTCAGAGCGGACTTGACTAAATTTGTTAATTCTCAACGGCCTGAAAGCTGTAGCATAAAGCGCTATGACCGGTTTACGAAGAAAATATAAACTATGTAATGAAGAATATAAGCGAACACGTACACTATATCTCAGTGTCATGTGTTGCCTTTAAGACCACCTAGCATGAGGTATGCAGAACTATACATATCATCTGATGCCTTGGAAGATATACTTATTCGTATCCTATATTTTGAATGTAGTTTCACATGACCATATATCAAATGTAACAATGCCTTTCCACGCCCAAGGTGTATGTCGGCGTGGTAGATAAGTAGACAAAAGACTGTGTTTTCATACTTTCCTTTTAAACGATGTAATACAGATCATAATTATGTTATAGATTAAATTTCCAATGTAATGCTATGGACAGCAAATGTACCACAACTTGCCCATGTATGTACAGTTAGCCAGAGTAGTAAATTAAGGACTATACTAAACTGATATCATGACTCTACGTTGAAGGTACAACAGGTTACCTATGTCAATGCAGTAACCCATGTGGTAAATTAAGCTTTATTCTACCACTGACTACCCCTGTTTGTATTAATATTTATCAAGTAACGTGAAATTGCTGACCTATTCTGTCCACTGTCTCTTTGACAACCTCTTCGACAACACTATTTTACAATCATTCGCGAGGAACCAGTGAACTATAAAGTAAAATAACAAACATATTCAACAACGCCGACAGATCTATCTACTACGAGAAGTTCAATTTTGTAAATCGTGGGGACAGATCGATCTACCATGAGTAGTTCAATGTT
>NW_020870928.1:322536-330036 GCF_003789085.1 Penaeus vannamei
TTGTATATCTGAATGTGTTCTCGGAATGCCACAGTTGTGTCGTGTATGTGAGTAATTTTTCCCTTTAGCAAAAGTTTCTTTCTCTTTTTTTCTAGTTTACGTCATAACTCATTCGTGATGCATCGATCCAAGAAGCGCTATAAAAAATAGATGAGTAAATAATTCTTCACAACATAAAAACGAAACATATATATCAAGAAACAAAGACAATACAAGGGTATGAAATAAAGCAAGTCAGTGGATTAAGAGAAAAAAAAATGAATAAGAAATATAGAAAACACAAAACACGATTTTTTTTTTTTTTTTTTTTTTTTTTTTTTTTTTTTTTTGCTCGTCTTTGGGAGAGATAATACGTCATTCATAATAAGATAAGAAAAAAATAGAGTACGAATTGGGTGGGAAAAAAAAACTCAAATCCTTAAAGTCAATAATCGCCAAGAAAAAATATATATTTGTCTGTTCTTTTGGTTTTATTTTTGTCTTCTAAACTGTTTTGGTAAATGCGACAAAGTAATAAGTAATACACGAATATTTCTAACTGAAAAAATCCCTAAAAACAGATGTTATACACCATTAAATCCCGTCGTGTTTAAAAGGGAACTGATTACGGAGGTTCTTTGTATATACTGTTTCGTGCTGGTTGTTTAAAAAAAAAAAAAAAAAAAAAAAAAAAAAAAGATAATCACTCCAGCAAACAACTATCTACGTCAACTTTGCAATTCCGTTCCATCACTCTTTTTTCTCAGTCTCCCGTGTAGAGTTAAATAATGGTATAATCATTTCTTAACAGGTACGTTTATACCTTCTGTATCACGGTACCAAATACCATTACACATTATAGCCTCCAATGGTACATGTAGCTGCACTTTCTCTGTCTCTGCGTTAACATGAATAGTGATTTTATGCGTCGTTCAGTGTTATCCATTTTCGCCGTCTTCCATTCAATAAATCATGACTCACTAATGCTGACATGATTTAATTAATCTAAGAGATCATGCGATGTTTCCTATGCACTTTGTGATGAGTCGATCATGCATTATCTAACCCTTCCCTTTATTAGCATACGATCGACGATCCTGTTATTAAAATCGAAAGGTGAAAGAGGGAGAGAGGAGGAGGAGAATTATGAAGAGAGAGAGAGAAGAGGGGAGGGAGAGAGAGAAGATAGAAGAGAGGAGAGAGAGAGAGAGGGGATGAGAGAGGAAGATGAGGGAGAGAGAGAGAGAGGGAGAGAAGATAAGGGGAGAGAGAGAGAGAGAAAGAAAGGAAGGAGGGAGGGTGAGAGAGACAGATAGATAGAGAGAGAGATGATGAGGGGGGAGAGAGAGAGAGAGAGAATTTCAAAATGTCGTACAACATAAGGAGATAAACAAGATTACGATAAAAGGTAATGAAAGACAAAACAAGAAAATTAAGAAAGCAAAAGAAAGGGGAGAGTGGAAAGTATGCGTAAGTCATGGAGAATATGAAAGTAAAGTCCATGTAAGTTACAGAAGTTAGAACAAAGAATAATAATAAATATGTAGAAGAGACAGAAAGAACAATAACTGGAGAGACGAAGGGCCATAAACAGAGAATGAGAGAGTGATAAAGCATGATAGGAAACAATAGAAAGTAATAGATTATTTAAGAGCAGGCAATCAAAGAAATTATAGATGAACGCTGAGCCCTGTAATATTTATAATAGTAATTTAGGATACTGATGACTGATACAGCTGTCAATCCTCATGTTATAAAATTTGTTAATGATGTTTCGAATCATTAATAACACAGGAAAACAACAACACCAATAAGGGTACAGTAAGAAGACCATAATTAACATCATTATTATCATCATTAACATCATTATTATGATTATATCGTTATTTTCATATAATTCTCACTCATTCATTATTGTATCAGATTATCATATAATTATCACTCATTCATTATAAGTATATATTTTACCATAGTAATGGGTAGTAGTAGTGGTAGTATCATCATCGTTATTATTGTCATTATTCTTTTTTTACTGTAATCACTATCATTATCATCATAAAATATTATCATTACTTGTATTGTTATCATTATCATTTCTAGATCATTATCACATCGTCATCATCACCAGCGTCAACATCATCACATCCTCATCCCCATCAACACCCTCATCACCATCACCTTCATCAGCATCATCATCACAGCTGTTATAATATTGTCTCCAACATCACCCATTTTTCTTATTCTCCTTCTATTCCTTTCTTGTTAATATCTCAACGTTAACCCCAACATCATCATCATCACAGCTGTTATAATATTGCCTCCAACACCCATTTTTCGTATTCTCCTTCTATTCCTTCCTTTCTTAACGTTAATCCTTTCTCTTAGTCTCGTCGTCTCTTTCGCTGTTATACCCATTAGTGTTCTGAGGTCTTACGGTTATAGCGAAGCAGACAACATATTTATTGGCTTCGTGTAGTATAGCTGGAAGGTAATTGCTGACGCTGACTTCGTAAAGACTGCGTTGTAAAGACATAAAGCTATTGCGAAGACAAGAGGAGGTTATACGGTGGCGTTGGGGTTATGGAGTGGGTTGGAAGTTGTTGGGGAAGGTAGTTGTTGCGTGGCCTATTTGAGTTTTTGTTTGTTTTGTGTGTGTGTGTGTTGTTGTTGTTGCTGTTGTTGTTGTTGTTGTTGTTGTTATTGTTGCTGTTGTTGTTGGTTTACGTTTTCTGGTTGGTTGGTTTGTTTGTTTGTTTTTTCTCTCTCTCTCTTCACCCCCTCCTTCTTTTTAAAGTTGAGGCGTTATGAATTTTCGTCTTTTCTAAATTTATTGGTACTAATTTCAGCGTCAATGTGGTTTTCTACGTCAAATCTTGATAGTAATAATTCCTCTGCATAGTGCATTCCACGGCATTATGTCATGCTGTTAAACAATACTTCAAGATTGGAATGCTGATTGGTAGAGAAGGATGAATTAGTACTCGCTATCATAAATGTATTTTAATTAGACGGACTTCTTACTTGAATCTATAAGTAACTGTCTTCCCTGACAAGGATTCGAACCGAGTCAATGGAGGTGACACCACGTTAGACCTTCAACCAAGAATGAGTAGATAGGTTATATCTATCGAGTAAATGCGACCCTACTTGAACAATTCTTTTATTATCTGGGTGTCACCGAGAGAGTGAATTCCAAACCTTGTTAGAGGAATAGTTATAAATTGTAGATCATAACAGTTTTACAAGACTACATGCATGAACTGCGCATTCCTCTGGCGTTTGGGTGATTATTTTCTTTTTCTTTTCGTCTTGGGGGATTTATGTTTGTTTTTCTTCATTTATTTTGTTTTGTTTTGTGAGTGTTTTGTTTGTCTTTTGGTTGCGAGGAATATGGTTCATCTCTTTTACGTTTTATGTTATTCTATCTTCTATATTCAATCTTCTGTGTTGCGTTTTATGCCTATTCGTACCATTTTGTTTTCGTACTCTTGTATCATTTTTTTATAATTAATACTGTGAAGAAGGTGTAACTGTCGTGGTTCTGAAAATCACGTGGAACTTTGTTATTGCCTACGGTACATTTCCTCGTTCCCCTTCCATGCATACATTTATTCGCGATTGTTCCATTACAGTTTATTGCTTCTTACTGGTCACTGCTTTTTTTACTTCTCTCCTCTCTTCTCCCCTCAAACCTTCAGAGAAACTTTGAGGTAATAAAAGAGCGGCTGCAATGGAGGGTCGAGAGAGAGAGAGAAAGAGAGGGAGAAAGAGAGAAAGAGAGAGAGAGAGAGAGAGAGAGAGAGAGAGATAGACAGATGGGTCGACAAGGAAGGAAGAAAATGCGTCTGCGTTGGTATTCGTGTGTCATTTGTTGCAAATATTTTCTGTCTTTTCGAATGGCATAAACATTCGCTTGAACGCATCCAGACATAGAATTAACTTCGATAAAACCCAACCGTTCAATCTAAAGATATTAATGACAGTACACTGAACTCGCAGAACATTAAATTATACAATTAACGAGCCACCAATAACCATAAACATTAACTCAAGTAAGTCTAACGAAATGTACACAGACCTTCTTTCTTTTTTTCCTATTTTTCCTTTTCTCCCGAACCAGTCACCAAACCCAAAAGTCACTGATCGTTGTCAACCATTGATAAATGTCTTTTATTATCTTTTATTATTTATTAATTTATTATTTTATTATTTTATTATTATTTTATTATTTATTATTTTATTATTTTATTATTTATTTATTATTATTTATTATTCTATTAATATTTCATTATTTATCATTTTATTATTTATTATCTTTTATTATCTTTTATTATTTATTAAATTGTCTTTTATTATTTTATTATCAACCATTGATAAATGCATGATGACCAATCCCATGTGCCATTCTCTTTGCAATTGGGAAGTTGCAAGTGTGGCAGAGAGGTTGCCATGGAGAGTATCATAACTCTGATAGAGGTGAAGTGAAGTGAGTATTTAGCGAGTGTTTATCTTATGGGCTAAAGTTCACGATAATATCTAGCCTTTCTGTTGAAAATGGATAAGTTTTCGTAATCTTTCCATTGGTTCGAATATTTAGTTTGGACAGATTGCAATTATGTGCATACGCATGCAACAACATTTAAAATTGTGTACGCATATATATATATATATATAATATATATATATATATATATATATATATATATATATATATTATATATATATATATATATATATATATATATATATATATATATATATATATATATATATATATATATATATATATATATATATATATATATATATATATATATATATATATAATATATATATATATATATATATATATATATATATAATATATATATGTGTGTGTGTGTGTGTGTGTGCTATATATATATATATATATATATATAATATATATATATATATATATATATATATATATATATATATATATATGTGGTGTGCTGGTGTGTGTGTGTGTGTGTGTGTGTGTGTGTGTGTGTGTGTGTGTGTGTGTGTGTGTGTGTGGTGGTGTGTGTGTGTGTGTGTGTGTGTGTATGTATACATGTGTACACATATGCAAGAATTAGCTATCTGCATTTCTAACAGTAAAACATTTGCAATAGTAATGATAGATTTGGAATGTCCTCTTCATAGTATTGATTATAAAAAATAATGCAAGAGTACGAAAACAAAAAGGTACGAATAGGCATAAAACGCAACATAGAAGACTGAATATAGAAGATAGAATAACATAAACCGTAAAAGACATAAACCATATTCCTCGCAACCAAAAGAAAAACAAAACACTCACAAAACAAGACAAAATAACAAAACAAACATAAATGAACCGAGACGAAAAGAAAAAGAAAATAATCATCCGAACGCCAGAGCCAACGAAGAGTCACGTGACCACAATGACGCAACTCAAAGACCCGCGAATTTTGGTCCAAAGTTAAAAAACACCCCAAAATGAGGGGGCTGGGGGGGAGAGGGAAGGGGGTGGAGGGGTGTTCCGTCTGCCAGTCGTAATTCCCAGCATACACCATTGATTATCGATGACCTCTTGGTGTTTACATTCATTCCGTCACAGGACACTAGCTTGCTTGCTCGTTGGTGGCGCTGTGATCGCTTATTCGGGACTTGCAATATTCAGGAGATGACTCAATGGTATAGATTACTCAGCGCGGTTTGTCTCTCTCTCTCTCTTTCATGTGCAATATTCCGTATTAGTAAGTTACCTCGACCTGTTGGTTCGGATGAATGGATTAATGGATATTTGAGATGGAGAGGAAAAGAGAGAGAGGCAGATAGAAAAAGTCAGGGGGATATGAAGGTAGGTAAGTTGACAGGCAGGTGGAGAGAGAAAGAGAGAGAGAGAAAAAGATGGACAAACAGATAGACAGAGAGAGAGAGAGATGGACAAACAGATAGACAGAGAGAGAGAGATGGACACACAGATAGACAGAGAGAGAGAGATACAGACACAAAAGAGAGAGAGACAGAGAGAGAGATGGACAACACAGATAGATGAGAGAGAGAGAGATGGACAAACAGATAGACAGAGAGAGAGAGATGGACAAACAGATAGACAGAGAGAGAGAGAGAGATGGACAAACAAATAGACAGAGAGAGAGAGATATGGGCAAACAGATAGACAGAGAGACGGACAGACTGACTGACAGACAGACATTACGACAAATAGAGATCATAAAAATCAAGAAGTACCAAGCACTGTGACCAACAAAATCACGAAGAGCGAGAAAAAAGAAAGGGGAATCGTCGACAGAAAGAGAAGAGAAGGATAAGAGAGAGAGAGAAAAAAAGTTGAATACAAGAAAGGTTCTTTAAAATTACGGCCTTAAGAGTTAACCTTTATTACTATGGGTTTTATTTTTATTTTGAAATATTAGAAAATATATCTAATCGCCAGAAAGAAACGAAGAGTAACTATTTATTTATCGTTCATGATTTTATCATGCAAAAGGAAAAGAGAAACGTTTCCATATCATGAAGATCATGATAAAGAAGGAGAAAAAGAAAAGAAGAAAAGGGTGAAAAGGAAGAAGACAAAAGAAAGAGGAGGAGGAGGAAAAGAAAAAGAAGAAAGGGAAGGAGAAAAGAACAAGGAAGATTTTAAAAAGAAGAAAGACAAAACGAAAAACAATAACAAAGAGAAGGAGGACGAGGACGAGAGAAGAGAGAGAAAACGAAAAAGAATGAGGAGCATGAGATGAAAGGGAAGAGAGAGAATAAAAAGAAAAAGAAATGAAGAAAAAGAAACATTAGATAGATGTTGCCAAATGTCCTGGATATGGAGAGGAAAATAACCCTCCGAATCCCTCGTTTGGGGGACACGGCATCGGCATAGGATTCGTGGAAGGCAAAGAGGGAGAAATAGAACGAGTTATGGACCGTATTCGTGTTGACAAATGTGGAAAGGTATGAATGAGAACGAATATCTTCACAATACAAGAGATGTTAACGGTTTCGATTATATCTTCGTCAGAAATACATGAAATTCTGACGAAGATATAATCGAAACCGGTAAAATACATCTCTTGTATAGTGAAGATATTCGTTCTCATTCATATATTTCCACAGAAAGAGCTATGTATTATAACCATCACTGAGGAATAGATGCGCTGACAAAAATGAATAATAAATAAAGCAGAGAAATTATATCAACGTACATCTATTCAATACATGTAAATACATGTTATTTTGAAATAAAAATAAGAATGAAATCAAACTCTTTTGTTTGATCACAATTCCGAACAACTCATTTCGGAATAGCTTTCGACTTTCCTAAAACCACCGAACTTATAATCATGAACGTTGACTGGAGATACAACACACGGCCCGTGCAGGTTCACTCTCTCTCTGTAGCAATTTTTAACAACAGCAATTAAGCATACCTGCTCTTACCCCCTTACCCCTGCTGGTCCTGAGCTGGAGTTTAAACTGCAAGAAGGGGGTAGAATTTCGACCTTTTCGACTAGTTTTAATATC
>NW_020870928.1:345036-350036 GCF_003789085.1 Penaeus vannamei
CAAAGTTTTTTTATATATAGACTAAGCGAATTCATATTATCGAACATGTCGTCCTTTCATTCTAGCATTTTTTTTATTGATTGGATTTAAGTAGATGACAGGTTCGTTTTGGAGAGAGAGAGAGAGAAAGAAAAAGAGAGAGAGAGAGTGGGAGGGAGCGAGAGAGAGAGAGAGAGAGAGAGAGAGAGGAAGGGAGAAGAGAGAGAGAGAGAAGGGAGCAAGAGAGAGAGAGAGTGGAAGGGAGCAAGAGAGAGAGAGAGAGAGGGATGGAGCGAGCGAGAGAGAGAAAAAAAGAGAAAAGAGAGAGAGAGAGATCTTATCCTAATACACCCGTCATCAGAACCTCCAACCTCCCCCCCCCCCCTCCTCCAGGTTCGACATCTATTCGACATCGAGCAGAGGCCTAATCTTGACCCAATGCTAATGTTTCACTGGTGGATTCTGAGCTAATCTTCTACGAAAAGAAAGCAAAGAAACGTGAATCTTGAACCCATACTTTGGTTCTGAAAGTGAACAGGCGTCGAATATTAGTCAAACCGGTAATAATTCATAATCAAGAGAAAAAAAACATTCAAGAATTTCCCATGAGAGAGAGAGAGAGAGAGAGAGAGAGAGAGAGAGAGAGAGAGAGAGAGCAGATGAGAGAGAGAGAGAGAGAGAGAGAGAGGAAAGAGAGAGAGAGAGAGAGAGAGAGAGAGAGAGAGACAGACAAGAGAGAAGAGAAGAGAGAAGAGAGGAGAAGAGAGAAGAGAAGAGAAAAGGAGAAGAGAGAGAGAGAAGGAGAAGAGACAGAGAGAGAGAGGAGAGAGAGAGGGAGGAGGGAGAGAGAGACAGACAGACAGAGAGTGTTTTAGACTCACCACCCGTCCGACGATCAAGTGTGGTGAGCTGCCTCTTCTGACACCCGCTCAGCATCACCGAAAACCCCCATGAGAAGTCCCCGAGAGAAGAAACGAAGCTTGGACCAGGGCGCGAGGATCCCGACGAAGGCACCGTCGGAGGCGCTGAAGAAGGGACTACCTGACGAAGGCACTGTAGGAGGACGCTGGAGACGCCCTGGACACATTCTAACACTTCGAGGCAGGAGATGGCAAGTTAATGCGAGTTGACGACGCCCTGATGTCCCGTTCGAGGCCTGCCAAGCATGACGTCAGGAGGTTGACCTCGTAAAATACGCGCTTTCCGAGATGATGTCCAAGGATGGCGACGTGACAAGGTTAAAGAAACATCGTCATTTGGCGCCAAACCTGTCCTCGTCAGCTTGCCCACGCGTCATCTTATATCAAAATTCATATATAATTAAGTTCCTCTCTTTTTATGTTTATAATATTCTCTATTGTTATTTTTACCGTAACGAACCCCCTTTAGAGTTTCAGTTAACACGGCAATCTTTTCTGAATTTTTGTATTTTTACGTATTCATTTATATCGTTTATTTGAATTCATATATATATAAGTTCCTCTCTTTTTATGTTTATAATATTTAACATGTATTTTACCGTAACGAACCTCCTTTAGATTTTCAATTAACACGGCAATCTTTTTATAAATTTGTTTTTTATGTATTCATTTATATCGTTTATTTGAATTCATATATTATGTGTCCTATCTAGTATTATACATATATATATTAAAATGTATTTTACCGAACGAATCCCCCTTTAGATTTTCAATTAAACGGCAATACTTTTAATAAATTTGTATTTTTACGTATTCATTTAATAAGTTTGTTTGAATTCAATAATTATAGTATATATGTATATTAATATATATACTTTTCTTTACCTTATCTTTTATATATCATATATATCTATCTCTCTCTCTCTTTTTCTTCTTTTTATTTTCTAATTTTCGTTTTATCCCTTATTAATTATATAAATTAAAATAAAAAATGAAATGTATATCCTGAATAAAAAGACAGAAAAAAGATAGATAACAATATTATAGTATACTATATATATATTATATAATGTATATTATAATATAATTAAATAGATATATATATATATATTATAATATGTTCCTCTCTTTTAACATTTATAATATTCAATATGTATTTTACCGTAACGAATCCCCTTTAGATTTTTACGAATTTGTATTTTTACGTATTCACTCCAAGAGACAGACGACTTTTAACGAGGAAATGGTTCTCGATGAGCGAACATCTCCTGACGCATGACCTTCTTAGCGAAAATAAGGTCAACCACCTCAGGGAAGTTGCTCACATCGGGTCATTGTGCTTCGCTGGGGTTGTCCTTCATCTTCACGATCTAGTAATACAAGTAAAATCATCCAAATTAAATTAATTAGCTTCATTTTCTTCAACGGGTAAATTAAAGATGGAAGATTGGAGGAAGAAGAAAAAAAGATAAAAAAGGAATGGAGTGAATTAAGAGAGAGAGAGAGATCAAATAAAAACAACGAAGATGGAATGGGGGAAGAAAAAATACGTTTTTTTTTTTTTTTTAGCTTTGTTCTCTTTGTTTATGTTTTTTTGTTTTACGTTAATCAGTGGATCTGGCAGTGAGTTTGCGGTCGTAACAGGTATTGTTTTTTTATCAGTTTTATTTTTGATTGCCTGCTTTAACTGTATTTCTTTCGCTTTTAATTTTCGGTTTTGCTTATTTTATGTTTCTTATGTGTTAATGTTTTTTTGGTTTTAATAATAGTGTTGTTTTGCCTTTGTTTCGTTCCCCGACTTTTTATGAACGAATGATTAAAATTCATTATAATATTAAGATTGCTAAAGAGAGAGAGAGAGAGAGAGAGAGAGAGAGAGAGAAAGACGAGAGAGAGAGAGAGAGAGAGAGAGAGAGAGAGAGAGAGAGAGAGAGAGAATGGATAAATAACAAACAGTAACAAAGTTAACGACTTATTTCTATGGTTTGAATTTAAAGACGACTTTGAAATAGTCAACTTCCTCTGATGAATTGATATAATTGATAAAGCGTAGCATATTTATCTGATTAATTACACTTTTCTATGGTATATGCAGACCATGAGATAGTGGAAATTAATCTGTGCCAAGTTTGATGATTTACAAGAAGTGTTATGACCTTGTAAGACAGAACTGTTTTAAAGATTTCTTCTGGGTCACGCAAAAACACCCATAGAAATCTACCGTGTTTTGGCTTTGAAAAAAACAATTGTTTCTCTTTCATTGAAAGAAACTTCTCATGTAAAGTTGGTGAATCTTCACCTAACTTCCTCCCACCATGTATGGACTTGGAGTGGATCTTGAACGGACACCATCAGGAACATTGTGAATGGAGAGCGAATCTTCACCCAAATTTATAACATGCGATGAATATAGGTGAATGCTTGGAAGGGAGCTAGGAGATCCTGATTGAAGGGTGCATATATCTGAAGAGCAATGATCTAAAAGTATCTGGGGGAAAAAAACACCAATATCAAGGCTATTTTTCCCCAAAAAAGTACATATGGACACCAAACCAACATGGAAATTCCCATAGTCAGGCTGTAGTCTCGCCCATCACCCAGAATCTGTACATCGCTCTCTCAAAAAGTTCCCACCAGCCCGCCCTCACCAGTCCACCCGCACCAACCCGCCCCACCTCCCGCCCGCACCAACCCCCTCACCAACCCTCCCACCCCCACCAACCCGCCCTCACAACCCCGCCCGCACCAACCCACCCGCACCAACTCTCCCACCGCGCCACTAAGGGAAAGAAAAGCCCCAACTCTGTCTACCAAGAACAGGAGCTTCGTCCCCTGGCAATATTTCCCCCGCGACGGCTGTCAATCAATAGGACGGAGGAGGAAGCAGGATCACATGCCAGGGGACGAACGCATGCGAGGGCACATGGAAACAAACACGCATCCCTGTGTCACTAGTGCGTGCATGAGCGCATGGCAGCATATGCGGACGGCGATCTGAATGCCTTTCTATTCATGCGGAGATATATTGCTTTTGGTAGGCTATTGTGTGGGATATACATATATGCATGTACATAAATATATTCATGAACGCAAACATATACACAGAGAGCCATACTTACACTTTAACACGGGCACTACACTCAAATATATGAACATATGATATATATATGTGTGTGTGTGCATGTGTGTGTGTGTGTGTGTGTTTGTGTGTGTGTGTGTGTGTGTGTGTGTGTGTGTAAGTGTGTGTGTGTGTGTAAGTGTGTGTGTGGAGGAAGGGAGGGAAATAGAGAGAAAACGAATAATATAAATACATGGACAAGGAAAGAAAGAGACACGTATGTATTCATGTATGAATGTTTGTGTTTGTATATATGCCTGCATGCATGTAAATATGTATATATGCATTTCCGTGTATATGTACGCAAATTTTGCATGTATGTAAATTCTATATTTATGATATAAAGATCTACGACATTTAATTCATTCCGCTTCTCTCTCTCTCTCTCTCTCTCTCTCTCTCTCTCTCTCTCTCTCTCTCTCTCTCTCTCTCTCTCTCTCTCTCTCTCTCTCTCTCTCTCTCTCTCTCTCTCTCTCTTCTTTCTTTCTTTTTTTTCTTTTGTCTGAAAATCGTTGATAATTACGTTCACGAATGACTTCTTTTCTACCTAACTCATTATACTTACATTAACGTGATAGAATAAAGTGATCAAAGTAATTAGTCAAATTGTTTCGGTGTGACTTCGCTCTATTCATTCTCTTTCGTCTAAAGAAAAACGTGAAAACAGTGGTTATATATCTTCTTTGTAGCAACTTCACTCTACTGAATTCGCTTACGACTGCATGCACTGTAGAGCTTAGCAAGAAGTGAAAAAAAAGTTAATTATAAGAGCATTAAGGCAGAGTGTGACTTCTTGGAAACTACGCCACAAAGGAGATACTTTAGTCCAACACAGAGAGTATGGGCGAGCATATAAAGATACTGAGAAGGGGGAGGTACAGCTGAGGAAGGATTGTGGTTAATGATAGCCTTAAACCAACAAGCAAATGATGTATAAGTAAAAAAAAAAAAAAAAAACAGCAGGTAGTGATCAGATTTTCGCT
>NW_020870928.1:357536-360036 GCF_003789085.1 Penaeus vannamei
TATGAACATGAATGATAAAAAAATAAAACTTGCTTTTTTTTGCAGGTTGATAATACTAATTCCAATACTTCTGATATAAAAATGAACCACATAATATATATATATATATATATATATATATATATATATATATATATATATGTATATATATATATATATATATTATATATATATATATAATATATATATATATATGTATATATATATATATATATATATATATATATATATATATATATATATATATATAATAAAATTTCATATTAACACTGATCAGAAAGAAAAAAACAACGATAATAGTAAAAATAAGATTTAGCAAATCTGGGACAAAGCAAGAGTAACAAAAAGGAGTAACCCTGAAAGTAAACATGTAAACAGATAATAGATAATAAGGAAATTAGATAAATAAGGAAATAATAGATAAATAAGGAAATGAATAGATAATTAGGGAAATAAACAGATAAAAAAGTAATATGTAGATAAGGAAATTAATAGATAGATAAGAAAATAATAGATAAATAAGGAAATAAATAGATGAATAAGGAAATGATAGTTAGATAAGAAAATAAATAGATAAATAAGGAAATTAATAGATAAACAAGGAAATAAATAGATAAATAAGGAAATAAATGATAAATAAGGAAATGAAAAGTTACATAAGAAAAATAAAGAAAGAAAGAAATAGATAGATGATAAATAGAAAATAAGGAAATGAATGATAAATAAGGAAAAGACAAATAAGGAAATAAAGGATAAACAAGGAAAATAAATAAGAAAAAAATTGATAAATGAATAAAGAAAGAAATAGATGAATAAATAGAGAAATAAGGAAATAAATTATAGATAAGTTAATAAATAAATAAATAAGGAAATAAATAGATGAATAAATAGATAAATAAGGAAATGAATAGATAAATACGAAAAATAATGGATAAATAAATAAATAAATAGATAAATACGAAAAATAATGGATAAATAAATAAATAAATGAACGAAAATGAACCGGACTGAAAATAAAATGGAAAAATAACATACAAAAATACAACGATTAAAAGGCACTGACTTCTTGTGTTAATTAATCACCGGAAATCAAACAGCGACGTGAGTGGATAGCGTGAATCATAATATTACCTTTGTTGACTTATCCATTTCTTCTTTTTCTGTTGACTAATTATTTTTTGAATGATTAATTATTATTATTAACTAAGGAGGAGGAGGCGAGCAACAGAAGAGAGGAGGGAGAAGAGGGAAGAAAGAGCCAAGCAAAAGCAGAGGAGGATAGGGTTAAGAAATAGAAGATAGAAGGAGAAGGAGGCGAGGAACAGGGGAGAGGAGAGAGCCAAGAAAGAGCCAAGCAAAAGCAGAGGAGGATGGGGTTAAGCAACAGGAGAGAAGGAAGAAGGAGCCAAGCAACGGAAGAGAGGAGGGAGAGCCAAGCAAAAGAAGAGGAGGATGGGGTTAAGCAACAGGAGAGAAGGAGAAGGAGCCAAGCAACGAAAGAGAGGAGGGAGAGCCAAGCAAAAGCAGAGGAGGATGGGGTTAAGCAACAGGAGAGAAGGAAGAAGGAGCCAAGCAACAGAAGAGAGGAGAGAGCCAAGCAAAAGCAGAGGAGGATGGGGTTAAGCAACAGGAGAGAAGGAAGAAGGAGCCAAGCAACGGAAGAGAGGAGGGAGAGCCAAGCAAAAGAAGAGGAGTATGGGGTTAAGCAACAGAAGACAGAAGAAGAAGGAGGCGAGGAACAGGAGAGAGGAGAGAGCCAAGCAAAAGCAGAGGAGGATAGGGCCAAGAAACAGAAGAGAGAAGGAGAAGAAGGCGAGGAACAGGAGAGAGGAGAGAGAGCCAAGCAAACGCAGAGGAGAACAGGGCCAAGAAACAGAAAATAAAAGGAGAAGGAGGCAATCAACAATTATATATACACTTCATTTTTGACGCAGAAAATAACGACCTGTGTATTGCTGTGACGTCAAATGTTTTGCAATGAGTGTCTTTGTCCTTTGCAAATCCTTTCGGTCTGTTATAAAAGGTTGTACTTGACCTGTCTTCGGGGTGTATATTCAAATAATTTGTATAATATACTTAAATAGTGTGCATATGGTATACTTATAGTGCATATGATGTACTTTAATATGATATTCTCAGATACTGTATACGATCTATTCAACTACTTGATGATGTACTGAAATAACGTAGATTATATATTCATACAGCGTATATGATATACTCAAATAACGTGTATGATATACTTAAATTGTGCGCGTGAAATACGCATAGGGTGTACGAAATATTTAGCGTATATAATATCCTCAAGTAGTATACGAAATATTTTGCGTATATAATATCTTCAAGTATTCACGATATACTCAAATGTAGTATGATGCGATCGATTAGTGTCAATGATATAGTCAAATACCGCAGCAATAGACTTACCTCATGTTGCGAGAGCGAAAAGCACTGACCTCACGAAGCTAGTTTCAAGGGAATGCACCCACGCTCGAGTTTG
>NW_020870928.1:365036-367536 GCF_003789085.1 Penaeus vannamei
TAGGAGAAGGAACCAAGCAACGGAAGAGAGAACCAAAGCAGGGGAAGAAGAAAATAAGCAACGGAAGCAGAAAAGGAGGAAAGCCAAACAGGATGACAAGAAAGAGCTGAATAAGAAAGATAATAATGTATAGAGCAGTGATAGTAACGAGTAACGATGATTACAATGACAACAAAATAGTTAACGGATCTTAAAAGGAAGACTACGAGTATAAAGATAATGTTACAATGACAATGATTTTGATAATCGTAACGAGAACAGCAATCATAGTATTATAACAATTTTAATAATAATGATTATCATAACAATAAAAGTAATAACAGAACTATCATAAAGGGTTTTTTCTTTTTTTCCCTTTTCTCTTGTTTTGCTTCTGAAAACGTAAACACTTGACACATATCGTAGAGGAAGCGCAGTCTTACTGATTAACTGCAATTATATTTATCAGCAAAAGCAGGCAGTTGCTTCTCAAAGACCAGTAACGTGTACCAACTCTTTACGACTGATAACTGTAATTGTCGTTTCTTACTGTTTCGTTCTTTCCATTTTTTCTTTTTCATCTTAGAGTCTTTCATTTCTTTGACCGCCACAACAGTCAAATTTATCGATACTTTATAGTTCTGAATTCTAAACAGCCTAATTCGCACAACAGGATAGAACCAGAATAGTGACCCACTTAACAAAGTGCCCCCCAAATGCAGGACATAAGTAATTACCACAACACACTTTTAATCTCACCTGAAACACACGTAAAAATTTCAGCATAATTATCCTGAACTGAGACATCTTAAATAACCCCCCTACCCCCCCCCCCTCCAACCCCCTCGCCACAGGGCCTGGCAGGGGCGGGTATGTAGCCTGCACGTGATCCTGCTCGGTGCATGCAGAGCGAAAGTATACGAAAAATAATAATAACTTTTCCGGAATTTAACAATTTTCTCGGCGTTTTACAAGGGGGTGACAGTAGTGTGTTTGTATTCGCGACAGACACTGTACATAGGGAGGAAAGGCAATGTCTCACCCACGTCTCACTCTATTGCAATATACATCCTCTATTCTATTCTATGCTCCAGGAACCTTATCTTAATACAATAGATTTTCGTTTTCTATCGCTAACGGCACTTAGTACAGCCGCTAGTTAGCCAAGCTCAATAAAAGCTAACAAAGAACCACTGCAACTTCATCAAATTAATTGCTATTTGAACAATTAATGGTCACAAATGAAACAAGGTGTCCGCACAACAAGCCCCCGTCTTACAAGAACTGAAGGAATTATGCTTGACTTCTCTTACAGGACGAAGACACTGTGAAGCACTGTCTTTCTGGTTCTCTTAATCTGCACTGTTATCAACATAATGTAATTAGTGTCTTGGGAATGAAGATTGATGGTTTAGTAGTAAATAAATTCTTTTTCTTTTCTTTTTATGTTTTCCTTTATTTATTTTATGTCATTCTTCGGTTGCTTTTTAGTTTTCTTTATATCTTTCTTCCTTTCTTTTAATTCAAAATCTCTTTCTGACATTTTTGTGCTTAATTTTTTCTTTCTTTCTTGTGTCTTTCCTTCCTTCTTCTCTTTCTTTGCTATTCATACCCCGGTCCCATTTCTTTCCTCTCTCTCTCTCTCTCCTCTCTCTCTCTCTCTCTCTCTCTCTCTCTCTCTCTCTCTCTCTCTTTCTTTCTTTCTTTCTTTCTTTCTTTCTTTTTCTTTCTCTCTCTCTCTCTCTCTCTCTCTCTCTCTCTCTCTCTCTCTCTCTCTCTCTCTCTCTCTCTCTCTCTCTCTCTCTCTCTCTCTCTCTGCCTTTCCTTCTCTCTTCCTTAATCAAATAACCATTACGTCACGTGATGAATGACGTCACTAGCGCGTTCACATCCACATTCTTCGAAACTACAGACACCATTTTTTTTTTTTTTTTTTTTTGTTTTGTTTTTTTGTTTTTTTTTTTTTTTTTTTTTTATAACCACTTCTAAAATACTTTGATGTCCATTAAACGAATTTCAGTCTTTCTCCTGTCATCACTTTAAGTCTATTTTCGTCTACGCTAACTACAACAGGACCGAAATATTTTGTAGAATGAGAGGGAAAGAAAGTGTGAAGAATATATTCCGTTGTGACTTTTGTAAATTTTAAGAGTGGTTATATTCTTCCTTTGATGTAGTTTTATATATTCCACTTGTCTTTGTAGTGTGCTTTATGGCCATCTTTATCATCACTCTCTTTTATTTCTCCTTTGTCACGTTTTCTTTTTGTTTTCTTCACCTTCGTTTATCGTTTCTTACATTTTTCATTCAAATTTGATTTTCATTTTCATTGTCTTCCTTCTCCTAATTCACTCATATTTTTCATGCTCACTCTCATTATCATTTACTTCCTCCCCTTTGTGTCTATCTCCTTCTCCTTTCCTCCATTCTCTCCTTCTTCTCAATCCACTTCCTCACTTCTCCTTCTCATTATCATTTAATCTCCCTTTCCTCCATTCTATCCTTCTTCTCATCCACTTCC
>NW_020870928.1:375036-377536 GCF_003789085.1 Penaeus vannamei
TGTGTGTGTGTGTGTGTGTGTGTGTATATATATATATATATATATATATATATATATATATATATATATATATTATATATATAATGCAAACACACACAAACACACACATATATATGTGTGTGTGTGTTTGTGTGTGTATGTGTGTGTGGTGTGTGTGTGTGTGTGTGTGTGTGTGTGTGTGTGTGTGCGTGTGTGTGCGTGTGTGTGTGTGTGTGTGTGCGTGTGTGTGTGTCTGTACGCGCGCGCGTGTGCGTACGTAACCAAACACTATTCTGAAAGGAACTGAATCCACCTGGAGTTGCTTAGCACTCTATTGCATCTACATCCATACTCATTCCAACTTTACGTATACACAAAGTAGTCGCCTCTGACAGCAGAGACGAATACCCCGTGGCTTATGTTCTAGGTGTATTGACACCTAGAACATTCATTACAAGAGGGTGTTGGTGTTACCTGGGGAAGGCTGCTGAAATTCAGGGACGGGTTACTGTTACGTCATTGCAGCGGAAGCCAACTTGGTAATTTTCATACCTCTTTTTTGATTGATTTATGACTGGTTGTTGTTGTTCTTCTTCTTTCTCTTTCTTTCTTTTTTTTTCTTCTTCTTTTTCTTTTTCTTTTTTCTTTTTTTTTCTTTTTCTTTTTCTTTTTCTTTTTTTTTCTTCTTCTTTCTTTTTCTTTTTCTTTTCTTTTTTCTTTTTTTTTTTTTTCTTCCTTTCTTTCTTTCTTTCTTTCTTTCTTTCTTCTTTTTTCTGTGCAATTTTCATTCCTCTTATGCGTTCAGATTCCGGTAAAATAAAAGTTAAGCCATAGTCACTCTGCTACTTAGACGATTATATATAAACACAATATGTCTATATAAAAACAAAAATACCAGAAATCATAAAGTTTAAGATGAATTTAAGCGCATTTGATATAAAAGCAATATCGGCGAATAAAAATAAGATGCAGTATGTGTTCTATTCCGTTATATTTCTTATCAGATAAAGGCAATAGATAAATTGGAATAAGACTGATTTATCTTCACCATTCCCAATATCTAAACCGTCGCTTTTTTTATAACGTAAATTCAAGGCTTGTAAAACTCTCTAGTAATTTTCTTAGAGAGAGACTTCCAGGTAACGTGCACGCAAGAAAATTAAAGATAAGACAATGATTATAATTCTGTAACGATCCGGCACAAGTATATTGCTTATCCACAGCTGCACTGCAAGGAACAGTCAACATGAAGAGCGTTCTATTTGTTTAAATATGTGTGTGTGTGTGTGTGTTTGAAATGCGTGTGTGATATTAACTATCCATAACATGATTATATAATATATACCCACAAAAACGTATATACACATGTTTGTTAGCAGTTCAGTCGCACTACTTCTTAAACAGCCTGTAAAGCTAAATTCATCAATTTCACTAACATATACCTCTAACAGAAATTCACTGATTGTTGCAAGCAGTTTCACCGTGGTACTGGTCCAAGTAAGCCCCGCTGGCTGGCGAAAGGAAGGAGTATCCTCGTGTTTCTTCAGGGGATGTTTCTATCTTGCTACTCAGCTTTACAGATAGATTGATAGATAGAAAGATGTGGCAGGCAGACCCTTTATATATAGACAGATAGACCAGATAGACAGATTGATAGATAGAAAGATATAGATAGACAGATTGGCAGACCTTTATATATAGACAGATTGATAGATAGAAAGATATGGCAGACAGACCCTTTATATATAGACAGATTGATAGATAGAAAGATATGGCAGACAGACTTTATATATAGACAGATTGATAGATAGAAAGATATGGCAGACAGACTCTTTATATATAGACAGATTGATAGATAGAAAGATGTGGCAGACTCTTTATATATAGACAGATTGATAGATAGAAAGATATGGCAGACAGACCCTTTATATATAGACAGATGATAGATAGAAAGATGTGGCAGACAGACTCTTTATATATAGACAGATTGATAGATAGAAAGATATGGCAGACAGACCCTTTATATATAGACAGATTGATAGATAGAAAGATGTGGCAGACTCTTTATATATAGACAGATTGATAGAAAGATGTGGCAGACAGACCCTTTATATATAGACAGATTGATAGATAGAAAGATATGGCACAGACCTTTATATATAGACAGATTGATAGATAGAAAGATGCGGCAGGCAGATATAAATAGACAGATTGATAGATAGAGAGATATGGCAGACAGACCCTTTATATATAGACAGATTGATAGATAGAAAGATATGGCAGACAGACCCTTTATATATAGACAGATTGATAGATAGAAAGATATGGCAGACAGACCCTTTATATATAGACAGATTGATAGATAGAGAGATAGGGCAGATAGACCATTTACATATAGACAGATAGATAGAAAGATGTGGCAGATAGACCCTTTATATATAGACAGGCAGATAGACCCTTATATATATTGATAGTTAGAAAGATATGGCAGACACCCTTATATATAGACAGATTGATAGAA
>NW_020870928.1:385036-390036 GCF_003789085.1 Penaeus vannamei
TATATATATATATATATATATATATATATATATATATATATATATATATATATATATATATATATATATATATATATGTATATATATGTATATATATGTATATATATATATATATATATATATATATATATATATATATATATATATATATATATATATATATATGTATATATATATGCTATATATATATATATATATATATATATATATATATATATATATATATATATATATATATATATATATATGCATCTGCATATTATATTACATATATATATATGCTGATATATGAATATATATATGCATATATATGAATACATATATATACATATATGTATGCTGATATATGAATATATATATATATATATATATATATATATATATATATATATGAATACATATATATATGCGTATATATAAATATATATATAGGCCTATATTCGTCGATATTGGTTCGACATTTAAAAGATGCGCTATTTCTAATTGTAAAAATGTATAGACTATTGAAAACGTTTATATACACTTTATTTTTTAAAGGTATATCAGTAAACAAAATTTAGTGTTATAACAAATAGAGTAAATTATAATAATCATTTATGAATGGTTGGTTAGTTTAAATGTTAACAATTCAATGAAGTAATAAGGTTATTTTCACGGTTTTTCGTCAGACCACTGGTAGAAATGAGTGTTTTGCCCGGGTAACGGAGGTCGTGATGCTTGATAAGTGAATATTGATAAAATAGTGAATCTCTGTGCATTGAGTTGTGATAAAGTAATTCCAGATCGTTGCTTCACCCGAACCCAGAGAGAAGAAAATGTTGAGAGAATTTGTGGTGAAAACAACGC
The DNA here is from genome assembly GCF_003789085.1 of Penaeus vannamei. Lineage (NCBI taxonomy): Eukaryota > Metazoa > Arthropoda > Malacostraca > Decapoda > Penaeidae > Penaeus > Penaeus vannamei. The sequence continues at coordinate 385,883 of NW_020870928.1, forward strand.
CATGACACCCGCCTGGTTGTTGGGAAATATTTACTTATTTATTTTGGCCCGTGGATACAGCAATGGAATTAGTCCTTGGAGACAGTTCCATTGGGATAGACTGAGAATGTATCATGTGTCAGAGTATTATATGTAAGGAAGGAAAATCATTAAGGTTAAAAGGAAGGGATCAATTACCTTATATACAAAGAAATAGCTGAAAGATACTGGTGGAATGGGAGTGGCGACCTCGTTCCCTTTACCTATTTGATTTTATTATGGTTATAGTAATGATTATTGATTTATAATTAGTAGGAAAGGGGAGGGTGTAGAATTAACCTTAGATATGATGTAAGTTTCCAGCAGAGATTATTCCTTGTTTTTCTCATAATGTTTGTGATTAAGATTTACATAGTTATACACTACCTGTTTATTATCACTTGTTTATAGAATATAAGCAAATGGTTAAAATGTTTCTATGACCATTGTAGCTTTGACAAACAGTCAATAGAAGAATGAATTCAGTCCACGCCACGATCTTCAAGTCTGTTGGTTTATGCTACCCATATTAAAATCCAGTAAACTTACTTAAAAATATACGAGTACATTTTTATCTATCATCATGCTTTCCATGATTTTTCCTAGGACATAAGCCAATCTTTTTCTTTTTTTTACTTTACGATTTCCCTCTCTTACTCTTCACTCTAATAAATAAATTCCTTCTCAGACTAGTAATCGATACTACCAGAACTGTCACCTGCGACTACTTCCATCACTGTATCCACGGACCATTAAAATAACTAAATAAACAATAGATATTCTTTCCCAAATAAAGCATTATGGCGTGTTGTTCTTGCCACATTTTTCCATTTCTCTCTCTGAGTTTCGGAGGAGGGCCAAGACTTATGAATATCACAAATTGATACAAAGGGATTTAACAACTACTTTGATAAACTTGTCAAGCATTATGATCTATAATATTAGGGTAAAACTTGAATTAAAATACTAGCAATCAGTTTACCTGTCGTTGGGAGGAAGGCCATGGCTTGTCTGATGAGAAATCGTTAAAGTAACAAATTCATTGCTTTCCCCCAAATGAATTGTTAACATTTATACAAACAAACGATTTATAAATGAGTATTATAATTTACTCTATTTGTTATAGCCCTATTTTTTTCTATACTGACATGCCTTTAGATTTAAGAAAACGTAAACAAATGTTTCAGTAACGGATATGCATCTTTGAAATCAGAAACGGTGCACCTTTTTAAATTCGAATAAATAATGATCTCGACAAATATGTGTTATGTATATATATATATATATGATATACATACATATATGTGTTATATATATAAGTATATGTGTATATATATGTATATAAATGTATACATATGTGTATATATGTGTATGTATATGTATATAAATGTATACAAATGTGTGTATACATATATACACACATAGAATGTTTTCCACAGTTACGAGAATCCTTTTTTCACATCAAACGTGATGGATCAACGAAAAAGCCACGGAACTCTGAAGTCCGACTTATTTCTCGTCTTTTTCCAGATGAAGCACCCGCGGCCATGTGTTTGTACAGGTATAAAGGCATGATAACAAGGGGTTGATGTTTTGTTGTCGCTGGGAAGCACGCCAGCGAACCCGCGCGGGAAACGAGAAGGGTTGGCGGGCTGTATCCAGTGCGCGCTGGAAAGTCGCCGCCACGTGATGAACAGCTGATTACAAAAACAAAAAAAAAAAAAAGAATAAAGAAAAAAAATAGGTGTCGGGTTAAAATCGATTCACTATCGGCCGGTTTGTTAGAATTGTGCGAGGCCCGACCCAAAGAACATTCGTATACATGACATGCATAAACGAAGAAAGAAATGCATATTTATCAGTCTAGACATGCATACCAACCCGGCAAATAGATTATTAAAGACATTAATTTATACATATAAATTATATTAATGATGATTAAATATATTAAATATAACTATCAGATATATAGACAGATATGTGTATTTATTTCAGCCGGCACAATTTTAACAAACCGGCTGTACATTTTTGAATTGAAACTAAGAGTAAGTTAGCGCGTTTGAGAGTACATCAGTGTGCAAGTATCAGGGGATGTGGAGAGACCTTCCAAGAATTCTTTGACTTTGATTTATGCACACATCAACCAGACCTAAGCAAAATTGCACTTGATCAAGTGTTGACTTACTTGATCAAGTAAGTCAACAACTCCCCCTGTATAGATTTTATTCTCTTGGCCTTTTTTTTTTTTACATATTTAACTCTTAACAGCTGCTTTTCTTCTGGCATGGTTAGAACTGAGTACGTTTGTCCAAAGTATGAAAACGCATTGGATCTAAATCTGGGATTAACGAAACATGCTCTCATCTTATTTCCGTCAAATTTCCGTCACTTTAACGTAAATGTTTTACAAAGATTTTTAACCAGTCCCATTCTACTTCCGACGGAGCGGTCTAACCCGTTATAGTCTCCTACCCAACGATTTTATCTTAATTTTTTAAACCTATTTCATCTTCAAGAAAACTCATTGATATAAACTTAAACTATCTTGCAATACTGAAAACAAACAGAAAAATTGTGTAAGGAGAGCATTCCCACGCAACACGAACGTTCACATATTCAGGGCAAGAGTAAACGCGTACACACCACACAAACTTCGTACATAAAAAATACGCACATATACGTACAGACGACGTCCCGGTACACACGAGCTCGCAACCACAAACACGAGACGTCTTGATGGATCGCGATCTGTCTTTCACAAGGCCAGCCACGATCCTCTCTATACCTGAAGCCGTAAGGGTAGTTTGCCTAGCCTAAGTGAAGCCACTTTCGCACTTACAGCCCATGGGACAGTACGGTCGTCTTCCATCGACAAACAAAATGTCGATATATTGGCGGGAAAAAAGACACCCGTTCCCTTGTCAAGCTAATTTCTTTGTCCATAGAGTACTGAGGCCGAAAAAATATGAGATATTGCCTTTCAATGACACTGACATTGGCAATAGGTAGAATGGTGATTGATTTCAAATTCATAATAGGAAATGATGTGTACTTCTCTACTCGGTGTCGCTGCGTAGGTTAAATAAGGTCTTCGATTGAGGTTCTAAGAACTCGTGAAATTTATGATAATTCCAACTTTTCATGTTTACTGTTATTAATACATTATGTTATTAATAATAAGTTAATAATGGCCGATTGTGCTAATATTAACAAGAATAAAATATGTTGCTGACAGAGACAATCGCAGTTATTAATTTTCTTGTATAATTAGTGTTGCAGTTCATGTTGGTAATAGTGTAGTTTGTCAACCTCAAAACAGGAATTAGAAGTGAATGAATAATGCATTATTTTGATAACGAATAGCAACACAGCACGGATAAAACTCTGCAATGTATACATGTTATTAGTAAGTAAAGTTAAAATACCAATAAAAGGTTGATGGTTCCACTTCAAATTAATTAGCTCCTTTATTCTAACGACACGAAAAAGAAAAGGAACTAAGTGTTGTGATAAATAAACTGAAAACTTCGCATCAAAGCCGAATAAAACACGAGTCAGTGAATTTAGCGTGACCAAAAAAAAAATTGTTGACGGATATACACAGTCCTGAACGGTTCGCTGCTTTTAACATTTTTTTGGTTAGCGAAATTCCATCAACGATAATGATGGCTCATGACTTTATACCCGCAGGTCGGACTCAAGATCCATGATGGCGACCACTTAGAGCACTTTGGCCCCAGTAGTCACTCGCCTCCTGCAGTAGCCAGCGAGCAACCGGCTGTGGGGCGCTCGCGAGGCTGGCTTGGGACTTGGCGGAGAAAACCATAGATTTGGGTGTGCTGCGGGGGGGGGGGTGGGGGGGGGGGTATTGTTATTATTTTGTAATTATTATTGTTATTATTTATTAATTAGTATTGTTATATTACATAAATATACTAATATATTGTTATTGGTGTATATTGGTGTGTGTGTGTGTGTGTGTGTTGACCGGGTGGGCGTTGTTGATGGCGTGCGTGTGTGCGTGCGTGCGTGCGTGTGCGTGTGGCGTGCGTGTGCTGTGTGCAGTGCGTGCGTGTGTTTGTGCGTGCGTGTGCGTGCGTGCGTGCGTGTGCGTGTGTGACTGCCCGACCTTTGCC
>NW_020870928.1:395036-400036 GCF_003789085.1 Penaeus vannamei
CAAATAATAATAGTAATGTATCTGCTGATTAATTGATCAATTAAGATATTTACTGCTGTTAGTGTTTAAACCATTCCTCTCAATTTAATTTCTATTTATTTTTATTTTCATTTTTTTACCTTTTATGGCAAACATATGAATAAATAAACTTACCTTGACAAGAATTTTGTAACATATTCACATTTTTTTCCTTTCTGTAACTACAAAATCCATTACCTTTATACTGAAAATGGCATATTGACTTTCAAGAAAACATAACAGTAAAAGCAGCCAAACTGAAGCTTTTCGTTGGTATGTATTCAAAATACAGCGATTTGTGTCCATCAGTCACACACTGGCATATATGTGATTTTCAGTGAACTGGATTTCGAAACAATGCTCGTGTGACGTCCCTAATACCCTGATGACATATAACTTTTCCTGACACTTGTAGAAACAATAATTTCCAGTTATGTGCTAAGCGTATCTCAAAATTGGCATTTTTGGAACATTGGCCCTTCTAGCTCCCAGCCCTAGAAATATACTAACGCATTCTATATCAAATACTAATGAAGAAATATACTGATGTATCCTATATTAAACACTAATGAAGAAATATACTAACGCATCCTATATTAGATACTAATGAAGAAATACACTAACGTATCCTTTATATATATAAAATAATCTAAAGTTAATCCTACTCATCAGTTATAATGTTGACAGTGGCAATAATTTTAGAAGTGATAGAAAGGATGTCAGAAGCAGTTACAGTGATAATGACAATGATGAAATTTATGATTTTGGTGTTATTGTTATCATTATTATCATCAACATTGTCGGTATTGTTGAGATTTTATTACATTTTATTGTTTTAATTCGTTGCGATCATTATTACAACTATTATTACTACTGTTATTATCATAATTATTGTAATTATTATTATTACTATCATCATTAGCATTAGCATCATTATCATTATTATTATCACTGTAATGATCATTATTATAATCATTATCATCATTATTATTATTATCATTAGTATTAATGTTATTATAATCATTACTGTTTATATTATTATTTATATTATTATTATTGTCATTATCATTATTATTATCATTATTATTATTATCATCAGTATCATTATTATTATTATTACAATTATCACTGTTGTTTTTACTATTATGAATGGAAATTCAACCCTCCCCTCCTTTCTACACTTTTTTTCTATCTCCTGTGTCTCTAGCTTTCTCAGTTTGACATTTCCTGCTTTGCACTCTTTCTCCAAGACACCCAAGACATGTGGATCAACCTTGGACACTGTGTCGTTCCCTTTGTTTACCTTGAACTTGGAGCTGATAAATAATTCACTGTTTACACTTCGCTAGGTAATTCGCTTTGCATTTTGCAGGGAGCGTCACTGTAAAGAAGAAAAAAGAGATAATGACAAGGGTTGGGTGCGTTTTGTGACGTACCGTGGTATATAATCAATGATAGTTGATGATAATGCTTCTTACTCTCTCCAAAATGGATGGAAAGGGATCATATATATAAAACTTTTTTTTTTTTTTTTTTTTTTTGCATCCTTAATATTCTATAGTATATTTCGAGGATACTTACATGTTCAATAATAAAAACAAAACAAAATAAAACATCGATAGTTAATAAATGGTCAGATCTTAATGTATTCGATAGTGTTTATATTCTAACCTATTCCAGTTTCAAAAATTCCCTGTGTTGCTACAGCCAGCTATAAATAAAAAAATAAAAAAAAAAACTATCTTGCTTTGAGAGGCATTGATGGTAGCTGTGCATTTACACGTTGGAAAATGTTTTTGACGACTGAAGATGTAAGAATTTGTTAATTTATCATGTCTCACGTTGGACCGGAAGGATAAGCAAGGAAAGGTCCGGCGCCATTACGTTCTTTTTATCGAAGAGTCGCAGGTGTGCATGTCAGGTATATTCCCTGCGTGTTTTATCATATATATGTAATGGTTCGGGGCTTTCCCTTACATATATATATATATATATAATATATATATATTATATATATATATGTGTGTGTGTGTGTGTGTGTGTGTGTGTGTGTGTGTGTGTGTGTGTGTGTGTGTGTGTATGTATGTGTATGTATGTGTATATATACATATATATATATATATATATATATATATATATATATATATATATATATATATATATACATATACATATATAGGATAACTGACATGAATATGCCTCCCTTGGCGCTGAAAAGAGTCTGAATCTAAATTCTGAACCGGTCTCCTCCCCAGGTCGTGCTGCGGTACAAGGACCCGCAGGACTCGAGCGGCCACCAGGTCACCCTCAACGTCAACGCCAACGGAGGCTTCGACCCCACCCTCATGTTCGCCCAGGGATCGGACGCCTTGGGTGTCCTGCGCGAGGAGGGGGGAGGGGGGTCCTTTCTTGGTGTCCTTCTCGTTCTGATTCTTCTCTTTCGTTTTTTGTACTGTTTCTCATTCGTCGTGTTCTTCTCCTTCGCCTTCTCTCGTTGTTACGTGGGCCTTCATCCTTTTTTTTTCTTCTTCGTTTCGTCTTATTTTCTCACGAGTGTTTTCTTTCTCTTTTTTCGTCTCCTTCTACCTTATCTTGTCCTGATCTTACCTTTGTTCCCTTTCTTAATCTCCTTCTCATTAATGTGTCCTGTTCTTTGCGTCGTCATCCCGTTTCTTTATCTCCTTTTCGTTCGTCCTCTTCCATCGCCTCCTTCTCCTGCCCTGTTCTTCGCAGCGTCTTCGTCCTATTTTTTTTTATCTACTTCTCTTCCGCTTCGTGTGAATCTTGGCCCAGTCTTGGTTTCCTCAATTCCTTTTTCTTAAACTCTGACGCTCTCTTGATGCTTAAATGTTTTTATTTCATTAATATAAATCTATTTGGAATCGATGTTGATGTGGCGATTATCTTTTTTTCTTCTCTCTCTCTTAAAACAGTTTTACGTCAATGTGCCTTACTTCAGATTAATACATGTCCCCAAACGTTCTGTATTTTTGTAGAGCCATTTGCCGTACCGCACAGACGTCATGGAAAGCCAGATCATTTCCTCAAACTAGGATATATATATCTCAACGTAATTGCATCTCTGTGAAACTTTCTCTCCTTTATTAGCTTTAGAGAAATGGATGTTATTACGTTCTCCTCTCACTCGGTCCTCTGGTTCGCAGGTTCAAGTACAAGATGGGAGGCCTTTCCCGTCTGCGTCGCTACGTGATCCGAGTGGACGCTTACCTGGACGACATGTCTCCTATGGCGAACTCCACCATCTCCTTCCTCACCGGAGAGAATGATGGGGGTAAGGGCGGAGAGACACTCGAAGGAGACCTCGCTAGGGAGTGTATTTACTTCGAGGACGTTAAAATCCTTGGTTGCAGAGTGTGCATTTGGTTTAGAATACTGAAAATTCGCTGAGAGTGTGTTTGCTCGAAGATAACTTATCACTTGATGAGTTTCATAGAGTTTGATGCTAATCTCAGGGAGAATTGTTAGATAAACTTAAAAAGGGTTATGTTGGTTTGAGCAATATTTGTTGATTTGAGTTTGTTAGATATATTCCAAAGGATTTTTTCGGTGCACTACGATTTACTTAGATTACTAAACATTCATTTTTTCATCACATTCGTTATGAAAATGAAGTGTAAATTGTATAACACCTATATTGTCCTGTCGCTGGGTAAACCAATCAAACAGCAGATAAAAATAAACATTTAATTAGAAAAAAATAATGTATGTAACAATTGCTAAAAAAAAAAAAAAATACTAAAAGGGCAATAGAGTTTAAAGATAAATGCATCAAAAACGTAGGCCAGTTTAGCCTCTCCCCGAACCCCTAACACCTCTACCTGTCCGTCCCTGCAGAGAGCCAGCTGTACAACCTGACGGGAATCATCCTGGTGCTGGGGATCTCCACGATCATCATGGTGGTGGTGATGGTCTGCGTCGGCTACGAGAAGCTCATTCAGCAGAAGAAGGAGGATTGCTGCGACTTCCTCTGCTGCAGAAGGGAGAAGAGGAAAGGGCCGAAAGTGTCCATATCACCCGAGCCGCTCATGGTACAAGACAGAAGGGACATGGACGACGATTCCCCGACGTCCTCTCACAGATACTGAACTCCGGCTGATCTCGGGTCGGAAAAGTTGGCAACTCACTCACTCTAGACTGTTCCTTTGAGAGAAAAAAAAATCAAGGAGTGTTAATAAGGAGAATTTTTCAGTGAAAAAAATGTGTAAAGACTATGTTGGTCCACTTCTGAAAAAGGCAAAACACGTGAACACTATTTTTTTTTTTTTTTCCTTTTTCTGTACAAAGAAGACGGTGATTCTGAATACTCCAGAAGCAGGGGCGAGTTGCCAATTTCCCTTCCTGGGGTTGGATGCACTCTCGGGATGGCTCTCTAGCTGGCGGCGAAACAGACGAACATTTGTACAAGTCCTCGAGTGCAGAAGTTGTGCCTAACGTTTCGTTCCAGGATTCATACGTTTCAAAGTATTTTTTAAAAAAAGGTTTATATTTGATGTTTGTTACGAATACGATAGTTTTATTATTTCAATGTAAGTATGGGTAAATTTCGTCTATACTTATAATGCCAGACACGTAATGATTTCACCAGTGCAAGATGAATGGGCCAATAAAATGCCTTGAGATTCATCTTGCACGTCGTACCTTGCACAGTATGACACAGACATTACATCACTGGATCCTCATGAACACAGGTACAAGATACAGTATTTGGTTAGCGAAATATCTAGAAATAAAAGTACATTTTTAATTTGCTAAAAAAAATACAGAGACAGATTCCTTTACATAATATTTAACGAACAAATACCATGTATGAGCATCTCTTCAGAAGGGAAACTCCGATATTTTCACCGTTTTTTATAATGAATTACGGTCACTGCTTCCTCCACGGGCATAGAAAACGGAGAAGGAAACACAGCTGGGGGAGGCAGCGACGACACAGGAGCGCGTCTGCAAGTGCCACTCGG
>NW_020870928.1:405036-406443 GCF_003789085.1 Penaeus vannamei
TGGTCTGTCTGTATGTGTGTGTGATGTGTCTGTCTGTATGTGTGTGATGTGTCTGTCTGTATGTGTGTGATGTGTCTGTATGTGTGTGATGTGTCTGTCTGTATGTGTGTGATGTTCTGTCTGTATGTGTGTGATGTGTGTCTGTATGTGTGATGTGTCTGTCTGTATGTGTGTCTGTCTGTCTGTATGTGTGTGTGTGTCCTGTCCCTGTATGTGTTGTCTGTGATGTGTCTGTCTGTCTGTCTGTATGTGTGTGATGTGTCTGTCTGTATGTGTGTGATGTGTCTGTCTGTATGTTATAAGATAGAGATTATAGAAATGAGGTTATAAGATAGAGTGTAGTGAAGAAGACAAGGAGATAAGAATATAAATAGAAAAAAAGGATAAATAAAAAATATATAAAAAATGGAAAAAAAATCGAAAAATGCGAGAAAGAGGAAAAAATTGATAAACAGCCAAAGAAAGCGAAGGAAAGAATAATAGATATAAGAACGAATAAGCCAAGAAAGAATAGATACCCAAAGAGAAGCATAAATTATAAGCTATCTCAGGGGCATTAAATTACTCATTTTAATAAAGATGTTGAAATAAAGGAACACATTTTCTCAGAAAGATTTTTGATTAATTTGATAATGATGAGGATGATAATAATTACGAGGGGTAAGTTTAATGATAATAACAATGATATAAATTTTATAGTGATAATGATGAGGATGATAATAATCATAGTAAAGTATATAACAATAATGATGAATAAATAGCCTCACCGATCTGGACTCGAACCCAAGACAATGATTACACTGATAATGATAATACCAATTATAGTGATAATAATAATGATGATAACACAATTAGCAACACAAATAATAATATTAAAAATTTTAACAAAAGTAATAAGGATAATGATGAAAAATGACAATGATAATAATGATAAAAATAATAATAAAAAAGATAATGATGATAATGATAGTAATGATTGAAATAATAATCATAATAATAATGTTGATGATGATAATAATGGAACATGGTGATGAAAACAGCAATGACGATAATAACAATAATAACAATACTAATAATAATGATAATGATAATAAAAGTGGTAATAATAATGATAATGATATTAATGGAAGTGATGACAATAAAACAACAAATGATAATAACAATGGCAGAAATAACAATGATAATAACAATAATAATAGTAATAGTATCAACAATAACAATGATGACGATAATAAATAAACGCTAAGGATAAAATAGTTACTGATAACAATAATGATAATAATAATTATGATAGAATAATAATAACGATAATAATTATGATAACGATAACAATAAAAACGAGAATGATAGTAATAGCAATAATAATGATAATGAATGATAATGATAAAAGATGATGACTACGATAAT
>NW_020870928.1:411543-424043 GCF_003789085.1 Penaeus vannamei
CGACTAATCGTTCAAGTCTGATGTACAAAAAGAGACAATATTAGCATTGAATATAAAATTACATATGTAAGAAAAAATATCTCCATGTATCTTCCTCCATTGTAGAGAGTCAAAAAACAATCACATTCAGTACATTTCCTTACCTCTGTAAGACAGCCTGGGGACAAAGATGGGCTAGCCTTGTAAGCATAAGATAGGTCAGCATCTTTATATCGTAATGGTCACGCAGACCTCCTTCCACATGTTCCAAGAATACATAAATGTCGATGCGATCCAGGCATGTCTCCAGGAGCGTGTACATACATTCAAATGCAGCCTTCCTGATATCTAGACCATCATCAACTGTGTGTTTGAAAGGTCCCATTTCCACTTCCCGTATAAGTTCTTTCTGTGGTGTCAGAGAAGTTTTTGGTTAATGCTTGAAATGCAATCTCTGTGCTCAAAGTATTATCAATATTAATATAAAAATGAAAGAGAAATCAGCTTTTGTCCTAAAAAATTACTGAAAATTATTCTGTAACATTCTTTGAAAGTATAATAAATACATTCATTTCTCAGTTTACATTATATATATATATATGCTACTTAAGCCCTCGAGTTCCTGAATGTTCTCAATTAAATTTACTTTGAAGAAACCACAAATGCTTGACATGCTTACCCTAACTTTTGTCTCATTGTAGAGCTGTGGGAGAATGGTGTCAAGAAGATCCCGAACAAGAGAAGGTTTGTTGTGTGCTGCAGAATTGAATGCAACTAAGGCTACACGACGGACATTTAGGTCTGGGTCCTGTAGTGTTGACAGGAAATCACCAATGCTATGGCGAAGCAGGCTGTCAATGGCTGTGGGCTGGAATAGAAAAAAAATATGCAAATACTTATAAATTCTATAGAGATAATAATAACAAAAATAATTATACTACTTGTCCACAACAATACATAAAGTGCCAAATGAAAGAAAGTGCCCTTCAAAAATTCATTCAGCCTTCCACAGGGTTTGCCTATGAACCTCTCTCATGAGGCAACACTAATACCTGATCTGAAATGGTGAACTTGATGGCTGTAACAATGGTTGTTCTCATCATTGGGGAGTCAGTCTTCAGGGATTCCTGCAGCTTGGGCAGTAGAGCAGATGGGTTGATGAGAGTAAGTTTTCCCAAGCACTCGGCAACAACATTACGTGTTCCCTCTTCTACACATTCAGTGTGTCTGAAGAGCTGTGCCCATATGTCATTGACAAAGCCTTGCAACACCTTTACACCCTCAGCACTCTTACTCTGTAGGCTGATGATCTGGAAAAGAACAGATATTTTCCTTAATAAACATCAAGAATCTAATTGGCCTATTTACACATACATACATCCTTAATTACAGATGAAATGTATATGTATATGTATATGTACATGCACAAGGTCACACAGAGCATATGTTGGCATACAAGTTTGACATTTGCAGCCTATAAATATTACATTAAGATCAGGGGCTGCAGTGTAAGCTAAAAATAAAATGTGAAACTTTATTGCTTAGGGGTAAACAAGTGAAAATACCTGCCAAACAGTCATTCTTCATTCTTTACAATAATTCCCCTTGCCTGCCTCAGTTAATTCTTACTGAAATCTCATGTTTGGAAAGTCTTTTTAACATAGGGATTATAATAATAATGTCTAAACTCATATGATAGGTTATGTTTGTTAAGGTCAGGCTAGGCTGCTTATTCTGTTACAAATCACTTCCAACTAACCTAACTTAATTAAGCTGAATTGCGCGTCAGAATTTTAGGGGTCATCTTATGCACTGGATTGACTTGTATATGGGTATACACATCCATCATGACATTATGTATGTGTGTGTGTGTGTGTGTGTGTATGTGTGTGTGTGCGTGTACATGTGTATGTGCGTGTGCATGTGCGTGTGCATGTGCGTGTGCATGTGCGTGTGCATGTGCATGTGCATGTGCGTGTGCGTGTGCGTGTTTCGGGGTGGGGTTGGGGGTGTGTGTATGGGTGTGTGTGGGTGCATGTGTGCATTTGCATGTATATTAAAATAATGTAAGAAAAGATTAACAACTATGCTCTTCAAAAATAAAATAGTTTCTGATTTTCTGAAAATCAGCAGTAGTGGTAACACTACACTACTCCATATTCTTTACATAATCCTGATGACAAGGTATCTATGTCTAACAAGGAATCTGGTCTTTTATTCTTTGTTACATGGATATAATCTATTGTATCTCTATCCATATTCAAGGTTGTTTAGCTAATATTCCCATAAGAAAAGCTTCCACACAGCAAAGAATTCCCTGTGAAATTAGGAAACACGTAATATCAATATCAAATTTCAAAAACTCACTTCTTTAAGGGAATGTAGGAGGAGATACTGTCTCTTCGGGTTGGCCTCAATCTCAGAGAGAACAAATGGAAGATACTCTTGTAGATTTCCACAGCTAAGGTGACCCAAAGCATAGGAGGCAGCTGACTTGACTTCCTCAGATGGTGAGCTAAAGGATGCCACCACAGCATCCTTGAGTTGAGGAATACTGCTGAGGTCACTGTGAAAAAGGGAATACATTTTTATTGTACTATTGTTATTGAATCTATCTATCTCTTTATCTCTATCTATCTATATATGCCTGTTCACCTTTGGAACCAGGTAAATGTGCTGTCCACTGTAGTTTGTGCCTAAATGGGCACTGAGTCTAATCATCCTCCAAGAGATGTGTGCACTCATGGCGAGTCATTCCCATAACCTAGCCTTCACCCAAAAGTCTCTTAATGGCATGTTCCCGTCACCCTGACCCTCAGTAAAATTTTCCATGATTGCATGTTCACATCATCAGTCATTCAAGCCAAATTTTTTCATAACATGATGGTCATGTCACTCGCATAATAGGGGTTAATATTGATACTGTTATCAATATTATGGACATTAAAATTTTCATAATGTTATCAACAATATTATTAGAAAGAAAGATTTTTTTTTTTTTTTTTTTTTTTTATCAAGGAATATGGCAAGCAGGTGAGATGGATAGGCCTTGTAATGACTCCTTGGCAACTAAGCATGTCTGGAACTATCCATGTGTAACAAAAACAATAAATTTAAATCATAGTGGACATGGCATGTATATATACCCCAAACTGGAATCTATGCATTAAAATTGATTAAATTAGAAACTATAAAATACACTCTTGCAGTTTCATCTACCAGCTACATAAACAATTAATACCTGAAACTCACATGTGCTTTCCGATTTCTCCAATAGCAAGGAGAGAGAAGGACTGGACTGTTGGTGATCGTGGATTGGTCACATCCATCAAGAATCTGTTGACAACATCTACAGCTTCACCAGGATGGGTCATTGTCAGAGCTGCCACACACTTAGCCATCGAGTGATATGCCTGTCAAGAAAACAAACAACTTGTCAACTATGTAGTAGTGAGAAGCCCAAAAGAGTGCATGTTTTCATGTTCATGCTCCTCCAGATTAAAAATTCAACTTCAGAGGTAATTACTTGTCAGTCATGAATATCTTCTACTAATACTCCTATCATAAAAGCTATAAATACTGAAAAAAATGCTCTATTTTACAATATGAAAAAGTTCCTTCATTCAAATCACATAATAGTCAAACTTATAACAAACGTTCATACCCTAAACATTATCCTACTGCACATTTACATTCCATTATGGCACAAGTACCTGCTTGTGAATATTTGCTGCCTGAGGTGAGACCAGTGGAGTGAGGAGATGATTGAGAATGTCTTGATAATCGACTCCTGGGAGTCCGGCACGGACAACAGCCTCAAAGAGGTCCTGCATAGCTTTAAGTGCTCCACCTGTATGATTAAAAGAAACACTTGTCACCATGAACTAGCAGGAAAACAGAACATCAAGCAAAAAATTTAAAACAGGTTAATACCAATAGAATACAAAGTAGTGTAACAGTAAACTAATAAAAAAAATGAAAACAATGCAATTTTCTGTTGAACACTTGCCCTTTTGGTGTGGAAAGATCAAATAAAAGGAAAACTTACAATAATGTTACAGTGAAATTTCTCAAAAATGGCTAACTGTTGATCTTTTCCAAAGGATTCTGCCATCTTCTCTCACTAAACATATTCCTATGCTTAATATAACTTACCATCACAGACTTTTAACTGTATGAATGTTATCATTCAGTGCACATAGAACAGAAAAAAAAAAAAAAAAATCAATTACATGAATTCCCTTTGCTTCAAGCAATACACATGAAAATTGGGTAAAAAGTAAATAAAATGTGAGTAAACAAATAAATAAAGATAATACAAATCTTACCTTGCAAGAGTGGTGATCTGACCAGAGCCATAACATCTGGCATAATAACCTCAAGGAAATTAGCCAATGAGGACTTGTGCAGCTTGGCTGTGGAGGTTAGGAGTGTGAGGCACAACTGGGCGATGTGAAGGTCCGACTCATTGATCAGTGGTGGGAGTTCAATCAGAACCTAAAACATTGTAAATAAATCATTACAAGATAAATCAATGAGCTGAATGTCTGTTCATATAATATCATGAAAACATCCTCTGAATCTTTTAGAAGAATTTCCATTTTCCATTGTAAATTTGCATGATCATATTCTCTAATGCTAATCTAAAATATAAGATCTGAGATAAATCAAACTTACTGAAAGAGAACATGAGAGAAAGAAAAAAAAATCATCCCATGCTCACCTTGTCAAGCATCTGTGGACTAAGAGCTGAGGAATAGTTTGTGACCAGAGTATCCAGGAGAGTTAGTGTGGCTAATTTCAGCGCTCTCTGATTTTTCCTCAAGAATGAAGCTAATACTGGTAAGGCATCCCCGAGGATGGGTCGAAGGTCAATTCTCAAGGGGGATGCAGCCACTTTTGTGAGGGCCTTGACGGTGGTAAGGCGCGTGATTTCATTACAGAGGCGGTCTAAGAAGATTGGTAGGCAAGTTCCCAGCTCTCCCTGCAGAGGTGAAAATATGTAGTAGTTCATGTAGACTTAAAGAGGGATAAAAAAATAAAAGAAATGATACATCAGTATTTCTTATGAAATATTTCCAATTCTATCTGAGCAGAAAGTAAAATTCTTTGATAACTTTGTTTTGAATCAAGATTTCTTTGGAAACTAAATATCAACACCAGTATAATTATGAACATAAAACTAAATAAATCAATAAACCTAATGAATTCTTAGTTAAGCTTGAAACCCTGATGGCTATAGCTGTCATGACGTAACAGTCTAAGACGTGTAAAAGCATCACGACTCACTGCAGGTGGGCCAGCTGTACACAGCTTTGGGCTAACCACAAAGTCTAGACTGCTGCAAAATATAACATCACAAATAAATCAGGCCCCTTCACTACAGGGTTAATAAAGGTCAAATCCAATGGATATCCTGTCTTACCTGCAAATGATCACCAAGATGTGAGATGATCTGGCCCATACAAGCAATGGCCCTTTCCTTGACCTCTTGGTCAAGATCAGCAGCACGGAGTCTGGCAAGTGTGCAGTGGTACAGGTCTCCAGTGTATGGAGTGAAGTCAAAGCAGGAAGCTAAATCTGTTAAGAAAATAAGTATAATGTATATTCTTAAATCATATGTTCTCTTGTATATAGTACATACAAAGGTATATAACAATACTCTAGTAAATGGGCAACAATCTTTTTTACTTGAAAACAAGGTAAAAATCAGTAATGCTGCATACCAAGAGGCCTGATGACCTTTACAATCTGTTGTAAGACGAGCAGTGCCTCTGCAGTGATTTTATAGAAGGGATCGGCTACACAAGTCACAACTGGGGGAAGGAGTTCACCAATGTGTGGATGGAACACTTCTCCACTGTGATGCACCAGTAGGCAGTGTACGAATGCCAGGGTGTCAATCTTCATGTTACTGCTACTATTTTTGTCTCTGAAAACAAGCAATGAAAGTAATTTTAGCAAAAAGGTATCTCCATAATCTGACAACATATATCCAAATTTTCACATCTAATATGAGGACTTGAGGCAGTTTGGAAGAAACTTTGAACTTACCCAAGAGAGAACTGAATTCCAGGAATAAGTGCAGGAATGTGGTGGGTGAGGGCCCCAGGGTATACTTGAACAAGTTCTGTTAGCAGTGCAAAGCAGCCCTGTCGGGTCTTGATACTCTTCTCCTTCATCTGTCGGTGCACAGCTTTCACCAAAGCTGGGACCTGCATCAAAAAGTTATCCTACTTGAACCACAGCTAATATCAAAGTTAGGTACTGCAATATAAAACTAGAAACTAGAAAAAGATAAACTAAGTATTAAATATGTATCAAAACGTTATCCTACATGAACCACAGCTAATATCAAAGTTAGGTACTGCAATATAAAACTAGAAAAAGTAAGCTTAATAATTTGTAAAATTAAAATGTCACAATTAGACACAGGTACATAAATTAAAGGAAAACCTTCACTTTCTTTTCCTTTCATTTTTTTATAAAATACAATTATAAGCCTAATGTTGAATGAACTGGCCGCAAATAATGAAAACTGCCAATATGCATAAACAAGCCGCATTACTGGCCACTAGCTAATTTTTACTTCCACAATCAATGGGTTAAAAAGTAGTTGCTCTGCTGAATGAGTTTACAAGTACCCATTCTAATGTTTACAGAACCATACTCCAGCTTAACTCGACAAATGCGTCCATCTGACTGTACTGTTGAAAGGTTTGACAAGATCAGTCTCGATGTGTCAACTACTGACATTATCTTTTGGCCTTCTGACAATCTGTCAGTGTTACTGTCTTGATGCATGATACGCAAAAGGAAAGTAATGAAGCTGTGGTGGCAGCAACCTTATATATCACTGCATAAATCTGTACTTCGTAAAAATAAGATTTGGAAAAATGAGTGATTTAAAGAAAAAAAATTATCCTCAATAAAGCCATATAAAATTTCTTACACAAAGTGTAACATATCTTATTTATTGAATTGAACTCTAATGTACATAATCAGGCTACTAAAGGTTAAATCTAGCTACTAAAATGCATATCATGCATCTCTGTTAGATTTAATATCAGGTCAAGACGTTTGTCAGAAATCTTAACTTCAATTCCCTCTGTCTTTCCTTCTTCACCTCTTTTTCACTTTTTATTTTGGTTTTCACTATCCACTTTATATCTAACATTGCTATGCAGAACAGCATGACTCCCAAAAATAAGTAAAACCAAACTATTCAGTTAATATGCATATACCACAGCCAGACTTTAAACCTATTTCTTACATATGCAAAATTCCTAAAGCCAACTATCCTGGATCATTAGCTACATGAATCACCCTGCTCAATTACCAGCTGTGTAAGGAGGGGTAGTGCAAACAGCACTATTTGCATCTCCATGATATACATACCACCATACTTGCAATCCCATTACAAAATACTTGGTCCCCTCAATGCCTCTTAAGATAAGAGCAAGGTAAAGCTTTGTTATCAATATACATATAACCTATCTATATTGTACATATACATATCTAACAAAATATAACAAAGAAAATGGGGGGTAAAAGAAAATGGGGGGTAATCAGAGTAGGAGAAGGAGAAAGAAGGTAAAAGAACAGATCTAGAGTAATACACACAGGGCTATCACTAATACATACCTGTTGCTTTAGCATAGAAATGGTTCCTTCCTCTTGCTCCATGGCATCAGGATCAAGGCTGAGACTCAGGGATGGCCGCGTTTGACGCAGGAGAGCCATATAGGCATGGAAAATGTCAACCTTGACGTTCTCTTCCCGTTCTGTGAAGATTGAATAGTGTCAGAATTGCGTCACTTATCGTTGTTATTTTTATTTTACTCTTTCTCTAGGGTTAAGTAGACTACCCTAGAGAGATATGGAGTCTGTGCAAGGTAAACAGTCTAATACTATCTTGATACAGCATATTAAATGACAAATATAGACCTTGGAAAATGGCAAAAAAGCAAAAAACAAATTCAGAAAAAGAGATATGAGGAAATAACATTAAAAAAGGGAGGCAAGGAGTCTTGAGACCGCACACAAGTGTTTGTGTTCGCCAGGTCTATATTCCAAACATCCAGGAAGAGTTGCCACTCAAGCAAACTAATGCCTGAATTTTGGGTCACATACCAGCAGCAAAGTACCTCTATTTAAATGAAGTCTGAGTGTTTCTTTTTTGTTCTTTTCTTTCATTTGATTTTCTTCCCCTCCCTTTCTTTTGAAATTCTGTCCAGTCTTAAGCTATACTGTCCCCTTCATAATTCAGTCATTATTTGAACATAATGATGACAACTATATCAACAAACATCAACATACCTTTGAACCTCTGAATTAATTGTGGTGAAACAGTTTTGTAGAACTCTATTAGCATTTCATGCCTGGTTGAAATCACAGCTTCAAGACATTTGGCAGATGCACGTCGTACCTTGAGTTAGAGAAAAAGGGAAAGGCTCAAGCTCGGTGTTAAATGCTGCATCATAATCATTAATTACTATGAGCTGTATAATCTTTTCTTAATTTTATTTCTCAGTAATAGTAACTTGAATCTCACCTTCCAAGACATGTCATCATCATCCGAATATTCGTCATCTTCTTCCCCATCATCATCTTCATCCATATCCATCTGTCCTTCATCATCTTCATAATCATCATAATTATAATTAGGATCATGAGTGATATACTTCAGGCACATTTCAACAATCTGTAAAAATACAACAACATTAAAATCTGCTAAGCGAGAAAAATACATTGACAATTGTGTACTTAAATCAATAATGGCATAGATATGAACTCAGAGTTCTTCAAAGTATGGCTTACAACACAGTATTGGGTCACAAACTCCTGTTCTGTGGGTTGCCACATCATCAGCATCACCACCACCATCACCATCATCAATATCATCATAATAGTGATGATGATAATAATTATCATCACCACCATCATAAAAATATACAAATATATAAATAAATGTATTTTACATATGCATATATGTACATATATACATACATACATACATATATAATATATATCATCATCATCATCATCCCAAATAAATCCAATAAATAAATGTATTTTACATATACATATATGTACATATATACATACATACATACATACATACATACATACATACACATATAATATATATCATCATCATCATTAGCCCAAATCAATCCAATGCAGGATGTAGGCCTCTCCCAATCTTTTCCAGGTTTTTGGGTCACGTTTTTTGTTCCCAGTCTTGTCCCCAAATTTTACTCCACTATGCCATCTTGTCATTGGTCTGGCCCTTGGCCTTTTTATGTTATCTATAGCCCAGTCTGTTACTTTCTTTGTCCATCTGTCACCCTATATCCAACATATATAGGCTGTCCATTGCCATTTCTTCTTTTTGATGCTCCCAAGTATATCTTCCACTTTTGTTTGTTCCCTGATCCATATCACCCTAATACAATCTCTTAGGCCAACTGCTAGCATCAACCATTCCATCCCTCTTTGGGCACCCATTAGTTTCCTTTCCAGAAATTTGGTTGTAGTTTATGTTTATGATCAATAGGTCATAACTGGGAGGATGCACTAGTCGAAGCCTCCTTTTTAAACACAATGGCAGGGAACCTCTTAGTATGCAACTGTGTCTGCCAAAGGAGCTCCAGCCTAGACTGATGCATCGCTTTATTTCTTCTTCATTAGATGTGTCTGTCTATACAAGTTGGCCTAGAGATATATACTTGTAAACTACCTCTGGTGCTTCACCTTGTACATGTATCTGTTCAAATTAAACTCTACTGTTGAACATGACCTCCTAAGTCTGACTTTCAGACTTTCTCTATTCAGATAGTTTATAATTGTTGCATTTCATTTGCTAATTCACTGGAGAGAACAATATCATCTGCAAATCTTAGGTTGTTTAGGTATTCGTCTCCTACTTTGATACCCTTTCCATTCCATGCTAGCTTCTTGAATATTTCCTCAAGGCAAGCTGTAAACAGTTTTGATGAGATGGTGTTGCCCTGTCTAACACCTTATTCAATTGGTATTTTATTGGTTTCTGTGTAGAGCTTGATGGTTGCTGTCCCATCTTCATCTACATATCTTTCAATATTTTACAATATACCTCCTCTACTCCCTGCCTTAAGATAGCTCCTAATACTGCTGGTATTTGTACAGAGTCAAATGCCTTTTCATAATCAATGAATGGCATAAACAGGGGTTTCCTATATTCAATTATTATTTCTCTAATTTGGATGAGCGTGTGGATGTGGTCTGTTGTTGAGAATCTACAGCGGAACTTGCCTGTTCCCTAGGCTGATTAGAATCCAGGGGCCGGATTCACTAACATACGATCGTAACGCATTTACCAGCGGTCATTTACCATTGCGTTTACCAGTCATGGCAAAGCGGGATTCACGAAGAACTGGTACTTTGGATATGCTGAGTTACAATCGTAAATCGACTCATTCTAATGGTAGCCAACAGAGGGCTCTGGTAAAGCAATTCAACCAATCAGCGAGCGCCATACGTAATCTTCTAGGTTCCTTCGGCCAATCATGTAACATGTAGACAGAACTAGACACAGCGAGATTCTTTAAATAATCGTCAGAGCTAAAACACTATTTAAGCACATGTAGAAAAAAGAATATATTTATTTTATTATATCCATCATGTTGGATATATATTTACTGTATAGATAGGAACTAATACAAACACTGTTATATTAATATATTATTGTTAACTCAAACCAAAGAGACAGTCCAAACAGCTTTTCAATTATATGTTTTCATCATTGCCAGTTTATATATCAGCAAGGTAGGTTTTTCTATAGCATTTGTAATAATTATGTCAGATATTTTTTTAAAAGTTCAGTTATTTATCGGTTCCATGCATTCTAGTATAATGTAGGCCTATAAGTTTACGAGAATTTGTGTGTATTTTGTTCTTGTTAGTTTCATGTGAAATTTGCATTTCTTCACTATGTCTGCATTGTGATATCTGTTTGCCATCAGTTACATCAGGTGTAAAAACAAACCTAAAACTTTGCTTAGATATTGATTTTTTGACGAGATAACACGCGATGACATCGTCTTTCCAAAAGTTACCAGTTCTCTGGCCACTGGTAAAATTTACCATGGTAACTCCAATGGCAAGTTGTTAGTGAATACCACCGTTGTCTGTTTACCATGGTAACTAAAGTTACCAGTGATTTTACCATCGTAAGTGCGTTAGTGAATCCGGGCCCAGGCTGTTACAGATGCAAGCTGTGACGACTTTTGTGAACAGCTTGTAAGGAACTGAAGGGAGGTTGTTTTTTAGATGCTTTTGGTCCCATTTTTTATGTATCAAAATAATTGTTGCACTTTTCCAGGCTTTTGGAGTTTTTCCATTGAGACAGATAGATTGGTTAGTTTCACTGTTGCAATTTCTTCTGCAATTTGGGACACAATATCTCTTGATCACGGTACTTTTATATATGAAAAATTAATACTTTCATAACTTCAATGTACTTGGAATTTAGTCTATATAGCATACAAAGGCTTTAGTTTTCAAAAATGCACATATTTTAGTCAAAAGATCATGCATTTTATTTCTAATTTGCCAGAAAAGATACACCTCCACACTTACCCTTTCTTTGTCATATTATGACTTCAAAAGCAATAATATGAACCAGTAAAACCTCATCAAATTTAGATAGCTATTCCACATCTGATGTCGTGCAACACTCCTTTCATTAAAAAAAACATACAAAAAAATAGATTTCAGAATAAGACATTTTTTTCTTGATTTCATTGAAAAGAGACTTTCCACAGCCCAAATAACTCCTGATTACTTAAAATGAAAACATTGATGACTGAGGCTTGAAAAGTTTCTTAGCTCTCAATCTATACTCTACGCATTAGACTAGAGAGCCCATGTCAAAAGAAGTAATATTCTTTCTCCACCAATTACTTACCGTGGCTAAATGATGTGTAATTTCCTTAGGGCAGCGCAAGGTGAAGGCTTCACATGCAGAGATGCAGTATTCCCTAAGTTCATCGTCATCAACCGCCACATATTGAACAATGAGGGGCATAACACGCTCCAGGTATTCACCAAATCTGTGGCCAGCCTGACGACTTGGGAGAAAGAGGAAAACAAGTTTTATTTATTGTATTCAGGTACTCCTTCCACTTAATTTCATACAAGTGATCTGAATCATTTGCCAACAACAACATAATGCAATGTGATCATGCAAATCTATAACACTGGTATGAACAGTTTTGAAAAACTACTTGTCTTATCTAAGCATCTAACTTTCCCCTTTTATATGTTCACATAACGACTGAATACATCACGCAAACATACCCCCTCACACACACACACACAAAAAAAATACATACCTGATTGCAGCTATACACTGAATGTAAGTTCTTGTTGTAGACATGGATGAATTCTTAGCTAGTTCCTCAATTAAGAAATCCATAAGTCTAGCATAGATTTGCGGAGAACATGAAACAACTAAGTGACTAAGGGCAACAATGGTG
>NW_020870928.1:429043-431543 GCF_003789085.1 Penaeus vannamei
TTCAAGTCTCTAGAAAACTTTATGATTGGCAATTCTACACAGCATGAGTTGAGGTTACAGAAGAGATCAAAGGTTGCAATGCAGTTTGAATTTTTACTTAATGTGGTCATCAGATACACTAACTGGGTCCTCAGTCAATGAATGACAATGGCTGACAAGAGGTAAGAGATGCCAGATAGCACTTGCATACCTACACTTTGTTAATTTACTTTGAAGACCACAATATAGTAAAATTTAATATCCCCTGCACCTAGACAAATCTATTAATTAATCTACACCATTTGCTGGGGAATGTTTGAACAGCTTTTTTTATATTCAAAACTTAACAATTTGTGCCATACCAAATTGCAATGTAAATACAAATGATTCTTCCATGTGCTACTATCTGCATGACTTTTTATATAAGTACCATTACAAACAATAAGAATAATACTATCATACTATCAATATCATTGTTGTCATCATGTCATTTATTACACGTACAAAAAAATTAAAAGGAATGAGCAAAATAAGTTCACCACTTCTGCTTCAGAAGTGAATTATGTGCCTGCACAAAATGAAATCATTAAAAGAACAAATAACAAATTCTTGGGTTCATATTTCACTCCAACTACAATCTGAAGTAAATAATACCATCTAACGATATACACCCACAAGCATGATATGCATTTTATTTTAGCACCCTACATTTCAACTTTTTGAGATTGAGATTGTAATAGCCTATGAACTGTCTCTGCTTAAATAAAAGAGGTTCTATATTCAAACCATCAGAACTGACATTTTGCAGATTCTTATACATTAGTCCATTGAAAGGGTATTCTCATCATACTGATTCAGTCTACAACCTAAAATAGGTAAACATTTAACAAACCAAAAGAGACATACTTGTAATAATAAAAAAGGCACAACTATAGTGCTGGAGTTATTCAATTCAAAGATATCCATCATGTTATGATTCTTTATGCACTTATATTGGATCCAATACCAAACAATTAATCTCCACTGTCTGCAACTCCTATCTTCTTCCAAAAGATCTGCATTCCTCTGAGACTAACACCATTACTCCAGTCAACAAACTTGGGAACACTTCTGAGAATCCAAAGATATCACCAGAGAAATGAAAAGCCTTCCTAACCCAGAGGCTTTGTTCCCAGACCCCCACCAACTGCCATATTTCCCTAACGAAGGGCTCCATCCTGACCCCCCAAACAATCACTATAGTTCCCTTATTTGAAATAGAGAAAGACATTTAACGTACAGTGCCTGTTTGTTTATACAGAGTCAGCTCACAGGCAATTTATTCACTGCAAGGCTAGGTAGGGCATGGCATTTGTTGCAACTAATTTTCTTCATTTGTGATGACATACTGTGCCTGCCCAGATTATATCATATTAGAGTATTTTTTCCTCTCTTTATGACAGTGTCCTTAGAGCTTCCCTATCTTAGTCCAGTCATTAAGTAAATGTGTACCTGTACTTTTTGTAAAAGCTACTCACAAACAAGGTACACATGTACAGTGATTACCATAGTCTCCATCCCATCTGTACTATGGAATTTTATTTTCATTACAGTTATTTGGGTTAATGTTTAAATCCCTTGGTGCTGGATGGTATCATTGGAAGTCATGAAGAATTCTGGACTTACATGAGACGATGTTACTAGACAACATGTCAAGGCATATGTTTACATCCTGGCAGCTTTATCTGAACTTCAGATCACCACATACATACAAATCAGCCTCTATGAAACATGGCCCATACATTCTAAAAGCTTGTGAAAATAGTAACTTGTCATTTTCATTTTCCACACTTGCACTGATATCATTTTTGCTTCTTCTTATGAGCTTGATTTTATTCAATACATTTTGACAGGCCTTGTCTGGAATTAGCACAACTGGCACAAAGTAAAATATGCTCAGCAATTATGCTAAAATATAGCTAAAAATACTCCACAGCAGCAGGTCAAAAACACCTGCACATCCACTACCAGCTTCCCCCTGATGAGCAGGACCTGCACCTGCTGGCACTTCAACAGCCATCAAAGCTCCACCACTTATGATCTGACAAGATAAGAGCTTACACTCATCTTGGTGATTTACGGTAAAATTCCAAGCAAAATGTAATAAAAGTACTAAAATAAATTCATAAATAATACATCCAATACTAATCATGTCAGGTAATCACTGTACCTCCAGCAAAAGCCAAAAAGAAACCATCTTGCATATTCTGGCATGATACAAGCTTGGAATATTTCCACATTTCAAGAAAAGTCAGTTCTTTAATTTATAAAAGCGAAATTTTACTGTTGGCATCTAGCTTCTGCATCAGAGGAAGTCACTCTAGGTGGATTTTTGGTAGAAAGCAAGCAAGATGGCCAGGAATTGCAAGAAATGCATCTTACTTAACTGATTTATCAATCAAATATAATCAAGTGAAAAAAAAAAAAATGTTGAAAGCCAGTGTCTATTACTTAGAACTTTAACCAAATTATTACCATTATC
>NW_020870928.1:461543-466543 GCF_003789085.1 Penaeus vannamei
AAGGTATGTAGATATATGGACAGACACAAATTGGGAGAGAGAGAGGGAGGGAGGAGAGAGAGAGAGAGAGGGAGAGAGAGAGAGAGAGAGAGAGAGAGAGAGAGAGAGAGAGAGAGAGAGAGAGAGGAGAGAGAGAGAGAGAGAGAGAGAGAGAGAGAGAGAGAGAGAGAGAGAGAGAGAGAGAGAGAGAAGAGAGAGAGAGAGAGAGAGAGAGAGAGAGAGAGAGAGAGAGAGAGAGAGAGAGAGACAAGAGACAGACAGAGAGAGAGAGAATCATACAGACATAAAAAACTGGACAAAACAAACAAAACGTCATTCACCTACCCTATATCCATCCCTTTATCCTATTTACCCATTTTTCACTTCACGCCCCTCCCCCCTTTTTTATCACTCCTCCCATTCCCTCTCTCCCGTCAACCCTTTCTCTGTCCCGGAAATCGTGACCCTCTTGAACGCCAGCGGATCAAGAGGGATCGAATTCCTCTTAATGAAACGTTGATCCGCTTTTAACGTGTTCTGTTGCGCGGGAATTCTTTGTTGTTGGAGAAAAGTCCGTTGTTGATCGCGATTAAAATGATATATGGAATGGGATGCGTTGTTTATACTCTGCATATATTTTTTAGTAATTGTGTATTTATTGTACATGGGTATATGTGTATTATTGTCTATATGTGTCTTTGTGAATTAGTGTCTATATGTGTCTTTGTGCATTAGTGTCTATTTGTGTCTTTGTGTATTAGTGTCTACATTAGTCTTCGCATATTAATGACTTTATATACACTTGTGCCTGTGTGTGTGTCTGTGTGTATATTTGTAGATGTAAATACACTTCATTCGTTCATAAATAGAACACATACCTACCTAACTACATTTATATACGTCACTGACTTTCTTATTTTTACCTTTTTTTCTAAAGATAAATATAATCTCTCAAAAAATAACCGGCTTGAATTAAAGCAATATTTTAAATGGGTTTCGAAAAAGTAAACGTTAGCAGTAGTTGTGACATGAATATTTAAGCGGAATGAACACATATTGCTTTTTACAAACTGCGTATAACGTGCATTATCGTATAAGTCCCTTTTACAGAATTATGACAAGATTAACATGATTTACTGATGATATGCCTGGTTAAAACTCTGAAAGTAACAGCTACTCTTATCAACTATTTTGTTTGAAAACGTAAGGTGTTTACGACTGAGAGTATGAATATGTTTTATTTTATTTTAACACACATTTGTTCGTTTGTTTGTCGACCACTTAAATTCTTTTTTTGTGACTCTTGTCTCTATTCTTGTTGTATCTTTAAAAGATCTTATAAATATGTATATATATTTACCAACATATGCAATTTTGCGCACTAACCTATCTATCTAGACTTATTATATGTATCTATTTGTTTATTTTGCCTAACTAACCGTTTATTACTCCCACTTACGCTTTCATTCACAACCTACTGATCATCCCATTCATATATTCTTATTGCAATTCACGTTTATTACGTTTATTACATTACATTTATTACATTTATTTATCTTTATGCTTATTTATTTAATACTTACCTATGCGTCTGTTTTATTATCTCCGCCAAGATTATGGTTTTGGTTCTGTTGGTTAGTTAGTTTGTTCTTTGGTTAGCAGGATAACAAAAAGTTATGAACAGATTTTTATGAAATTTTTACCCGAGGTGTGTCTTAACCTAACGTAGATCCCATTAAACTTTGGTGGTGATCTGGATCCATTTTTCTTTTTCTTTTTTTATTATTGTATCAGTTACCCCCCTTATTGCCAAGGCGTTACTCTTATCTCCTCTGCCAGGGAGGTTTTGTTTACGGACGTCAGCTGTGTACTCGAGAAAGGGGATTTTAATGTAATTCTTCGTTTGAATATTTCCATTGCATGAGTGACCCAATTGCCTTGGCGGAGGTATGCGATCTATGAGTGCTTCTAGTTGTTATATGTTTTCTTATTCTTTTTCTTTTCGTTCTACTAGAACCATAAATACAGTAATACCTTCGTTCACAAATTACTAACCATTCCATTCATATAGGCCTATCGATATTTCAGTTCACATCTATATTTCAGTTTCTTTTCGATAACATTTATTCATCCCTCCGTTTATGCATTTACTACTTACCTTTCCATTTATCTTATTGTCACTTTTATTTTCTTTGCTACCAGAGCCAATACAGTGCCATCATCTTGAGCACTGCTACGGGGCGGCTATTGGCCCCTCAAGGCTATTCCCAACACGGGCGTCTGGCTCCTCGGCTATTGCTCTTTATTGGCTAGTAATTCTGTTATGGACTCTTCCCCCGCGATGTGTTTTGTTTTGAGTTTGTCTCGAACGATGCGTTTCAGTTTTGTTTATTCGTTATTTTTGTTGTTGTTATTTATTTAATTATTTTTTTTAGTTAGTTATTTCGGGTGATGTATGTATCTTTTTTTCGAATCATGAGTTAATTCTTTTTATTGTTTCGGACGATGTGTTTTATTCTTCGATAATTCCGGAGAATGTGTTTGATTTTTTCTGATATATATGATAATTCATTTTCTATTTTATTTAGTTAGTTAGTTTTCTTTATTTTTTGTATAATGTTTTATATTTGACTTATTTCGGATGATTTTCTGATTAGTATTTTTCTTTTTTGTAGTGTTTTATTTCACATAATGTTTCATTCAAATTGTTGCCTTAACTCTTTTTTATTGTTTTATCCTTTACTTTAATTTGAATAATTCTGACTTTGATTTACACTGACTGATCCTCTTTAGCTTGACTTTTAGCAATGTGAATCAATGATAAAGTGTTGATAAGATTCGATGAAAGGGCCTTTCAAGATGGGCCTTTTTATACTGCTATAATTGCCCGCGAAAACAAAGGAGGAAGGTAAAGAGAGAGAGAGAGAGAGAGAGAGAGAGAGAGAGAGAGAGAGAGAGAGAGAGAGAGAGAGAGAGAGAGAGAGAGAGAGAGAGGGAGAGAGAGAGGAGAGAGAGAGCGAGAGAGAGAGAGAGAGAGAGAGAGAGAGAGAGAGAGAGAGAAGAGAGAGAGAGAGAGAGAGAGAGAGAGAGAGAGAGAGAGAGAGAGAGAGAGAGAGAGAGAGAGAGAGAGAGAGAGAGGAGAGGAGAGTACGGGATCCTTCGTGCCTAAGATCACGCGAGGCGACAAGGTTTCACAATTTTCGTGATTTTCATTAAATAAACTAGAAAGCCGGTTTCGAATTCCTTTGCACTGTGACGCGAACCAATTGATATCAAAAGCACGGATATCATATTTACACTGTAACTGGTAAATCTGTTTATTCATATAATTATACACACACACACACACACACACACACACACACCACACACACACACACACACACACACACACACACACACACATAATATTATATATATATATATATATATATATATATATATATATATATATATATATATATACATATATATACATATATATATATAAAATATATATATATATATATATATATTATATATACACCACACACCACACACACACCACACACACACACACACACACACACACACACCACATATATATATATATATATATATATATATATATATATATATTATATATATATTATATACACACACACAACACACACAACACAGCACACACACACACACACACACACACACACACACACACAATATATATATATATATACATATATATATAATATATATATATATATATATATATATATATGTACACACACACACACACACACACACACACACACACACACACACACACACACACACACACACACACACACACACACACACACACACACACACATTTATATATATATATATATATATATATATATATATATATATATATTTATATATATATATATATACATATATATATATAATATATATATATATATATATATATATATATATATATATAAATGAACGGAATCAAAGAAAAAAAATAAAATAAAAAAAAATCTTGAAAAAGAAACTCGTGAAAAGGAGAGGCAGGCAAACCGACAGACAGACAGAAATGAAAAGGAAACTTTGGAGCAGGATTAAAGATCACATTTTCTTTAGGTTGACATTTCCACATCTTAAGGCAAGTTCACGGTAGTGTAAAAGGTCGACTTGTCTGTGATCAATATTTCATAAGATGGGGGGTGGGGAGGAGGAGGGGAGGGGAGGGAGGGGGTGATAGGGGTCAGTGGGTTGTGTAGCCACTCTGTGGTAGGATGATTTATCCTTATTTTATATTATTATTATTATTATTTATTCTGTCAGAATTATCATGATTGGTATTATCATCATTATTACTGTTATCGTTATAGATATTGTTGTTATTACTATCATTATCATTTTTGTTATTATTATCATTGTCATTGCTATCATCATTATCATTGCTATCATTATCATTATCATCACTGGTATTATAATTGGTACTACTTTTATTATCATTATATTATTTTAATTAAAGTATTATCATTATCAATATCATCATTATTATTATCATGATAATTGTTATTATTTCTGTTATCATCACTACCATCACCATTATCATGAACATTATTATTCCTTTCATTATCATTATTACCATAATCATCATTATCATTCACATCATCCCTATCGCCATTGTCATTTTAATCATTATCATTATCACCATTACTGGTATCATTATCATTAATACTGTCAACATCATTATCACCATCATCATATCAATGATTATCCTCACTACCCTCATCATCATCATCATCATCATCACTCTCCCTCCCATTATCATCATCATTTATTTTTTTTGTTTTCTTTGAAGTGACTTTTGTTTTGTGTTTGATGTGTTTATTTATTTATTTATTTATTTACTTTTAGTCCTATCTTACCTTGTTCTTTGGCTGTTTTATGTTTTATTTTTCATTAGTGGACTTCATATATATGAAGCCAATAAAAGATATGGAAAGTAGAATATGAAAGAAAATATAGAATAATAACAGGTA
>NW_020870928.1:478181-495681 GCF_003789085.1 Penaeus vannamei
TGTCATTGTGTTGTGTGTTGTGTGTTGTGTGTGTGTGTGTGTGACTGATGTGTGTACATATATAGTATATTACAAAGATGAAACCGCCAACATGAGTTTATTCACTACAAACCCACGTCTATATACATCTACGCAGCCATGCATACAAATGCACATATGTGGATGTACAATTCAGAGTATGGGTAACATTAAGATGAAATTCCTGTTGCACATAATTTACTAATTAGCATACTTTCCTTTGTGTAAGGCAGCAGGGATTAGATAATTGAATTTAGCATTGCTTTCATTTTAAAGAAGGAGTTTTTATTTTGACATTGCAGGATAAAGTAATCTTGATCATTATTGTCACTATTATTATTATCATTATTGATTACATTATTGTTATTTACAATCGTATTATTATCAGTATCACGCCTCTTCTCTCTCTCTTCTCCTCTCTCTCTCCTCTTCTCTCTCTCGCTCCTCATCTCTCTCCTCTCTTTCTCTCTCTCTCGTCTCTCTCTCTCTCTCTCTCTCTCCTCTCTCTCTCTCTCTCTCTCTCTCTCTCTCTCTCTCTCTCTCTCTCTCTCTCTCTCTGCTCTCTGTCTTGTCTCTCTCTCTCTGTCTCTCTGTCTCTCCTCTCTGTCTCTCTCTGCTTGTCTGTCTCTGTCTCTCTCTGCTCTCTCTCTCTCTCTCCTCTCTCTGCTTCTCTCTCTCCCTCTCTCTCTCTCTCTCTCTCTCTCTCTCGCTCTCTCTCTCTCTACAATATATATATAATAATTTATATATATATAGTATATTATAGTATATTATGTGTATTTATACATATACCAACACACACACACACACCACACACACACACCACAACACACACACATATATTTATACACAGAATAACACATAATAACATATTATTATATTATATATACTATATATAAATTATATATATACATATATATATATATATATATATATATTTTATATATACCACAAAACACAACACACACCACAACACACACACACAACACACACACACACACACACACACACCACACACACACACACACACACAACACACAACACACACAAATCACACAGATATACTATATGTATATTACTCTAAGTAGAAGTACTTTAGCCCCTATTAATATCTAATTACTAGACGAACTTATATAGATATAAACACACACACACACTACCACACACAACACACACACACTCACACACACACCCACCACACCAGCGACCACACCACACACACCCACACACACACACACACACCATACACACACACACCACCACACACACACCACAGACAACAGACACACATCACACACCCACACACACAACACACACACACACACACACACAGCACACTACAACACACACCCACACGCACACCACCAACAAAAACCCCCCACAAAATCTCTTAAATAATTCATACATCATACCTTCTAATTCACTAGTATATCATGTATCAACCCTGCGATCAATTATAAGTAACACACACACACCACACACACACACAACACACACCACACACTCACACACCATCTACACCACGCGAGCGGCACACACACCTATCACCACACACCACATCAACCACCCAACACCACACCACACACGCACACACCACACACAATATATACTCAGTGAGTGAGTGACTATTCTAATATATTAACTATATATATATACACACACACACACAACCAAGATCCTATCTTCCTCTACACACACACACACACCACACCCCACACACACACACACACACACAACACCACCACGCACGCACACGCACACACACCACACAGTATCCATCATCAACAATTATACTACTCATAACTATCCAAGTTTATATCAAGTAATACGTAAGTTCCTTCATTAGGCTCAGTAGTGTGAGTTAGTTATATATAATATATAAATACCTCTTACGATAATCCACAGAGATACGATCATATTACTATATAAAACCCCATCCTATCAACTAATACCTATTTACACCTTACACACGTATATTTATTATATTTAATAATTATACTATCATATATATACTAACGTTGTACTAGCGTCATACCCCATAATAGATATATAAATTAGTATTGAATACCCGCATCTATGGTCTAAATATGAGTATATCCCTGGCCAAACGTATGCTTCATTGTGTGTGTGAGTACTGCTGCGCTGACGAGTGCCTAGTGTGCGTGTGTTCTGGATAGCTCCTTGTCAGTGTGTGTGTGTGTATATTGTGTGAGTGCAGTGTCTGCGTGTGTGTGGTGTGCTTACCGCCCTCTCCTCTGGAGCTGTGCGTGTGCATGTGAACGGGTGTATCCCTTTGCAGTAATGCTGCGTGGGCCCCCCGCCCGGCTGTTTGTGCTGTTTTCGGGCGGTCCGCGCTGGTCAGCTCTTGTGATGGGTGATGTGGTAGAGGGTATGCTGTTGATGCTCTAGTGCCTTACGCAATTCACTATCTACTCAGCTCATTCTACCACATATATATATATATACATTGTCCATATAACTACTATTAACCTGTAATAGTATTTACACTTCATTAATGAATTAATAGAACAACACTATACACCCAGCCTATGGTGTCTGATACAGTTACACACACTACACCACAGACACACCTCCAGCACACACCAGAACTCTATCGTATAACAGGGAGCAACGTTATAACCGGTATATACTCCCTACCATATATATATATATAATATTATACCTATATATTACAACCACACACAGCACACACACACACACACACACACAACACACACACACACACACACACACACACACACACACACACACACACACACACAGCACACACACACACACACACACACACACACACACACACACACACACACACACACACACACACACACACACACCACACACACACACACACACACACACACACACACACACACACCACGCACGCACAACACACACACATATATATATATATAATATATATATATATATAATATATATATATATATATATATATATACAATATATATATATATATATATATATATATATATATATATATATATATATATATATAATATATATAATATATATATATATATATATAAATATATATATATATATATATATATATATTATATATATATATATGTATATAGTATATATAATATATAATATATATACGTATATATATATATATATAAATATATATATATATATATATATATATATATATATATATATATATATTATATATATATATATATATATAAATATATATATATAATATTATATATATATATATATATATATATATATATATATATAATATATTATATATACGTATGTGTGTGTTTGTGCGTGTACTTTCATATCATTATTGTTATCATTACCATTATCATTATTACTATTTATTCTACATCTTTATCATTATCATTATTACTATTTATTCTACATTTGTAACATCATTATCATCATTTCCATTATCTTTCCTCATATTTTTAGATCACTTTGTTTCTTCTTCTCTTTCATCCTTTCTGACAACCCAAGTTTATATCTAAATTCTAAGTTTTTGAAGCTTCTTAAATGACTTTTCCAGTGAGCTCAGTTCCGGTTTAGACGCGACAATCTCGGCGCTCTGGCAACATCCAATATCAAATTCATTAGTGTCATTTTACAAAAAAAAAAAAAAAAAAAAAAAATCAAAAGGCAGTTTTAGAATTTTTCACTAAAGTTGATACGCGACGCGGATGAGGAAGAAGGATATAAGAATAGAGGTGGAAATGTATATACTTATAAGAGAGAGAGTTGAGAAAGAGAGGGAAGGAGAGAATGAGAGAGGAGAGGGAGAGAGAGAGAGAAGAGAGAGACGAGAGAGAGAGAGAGAGAGAGAGAGAGAGAGAGAGAGAGAGAGATGAGAGAGAAGAGAGAGAGGAGAGAAGAGAGAGAGAGAGAGGAGGAGAGAGGAGAGAGAGGGGGGAGGGAGGAGGAGAGAGAGAGAGAAGAGATAGAGAGAGAGAGAAAGAGAACGGAGAGAGAAGAGGGAAGAGAAAAAGAAGAAACGTAAGAAAACATGAATAGGAAAACAAAGAGAAACATGCAAAAATAACCAGATAAAGAAGGGCAGAAAAATGAACAGAGAAAAGAAAAAAAAGAAAAGAGAAAGAAACGGATAGACATCAACAGATGGGCAGACGACACAGAGACAGGCAGATAAAGATAGAGAGAATAAACACCAAGAGACAAAGAAAAACAGGAATAGGAGACACGTAGACAGAAAGAAACGGAGAGGAGGGAGGTTTACAGAAACAGAGAAGACACAGAGACAGACAAAAGAAAGAGAGAAGATAGAGATAGACAAAACTTAGACATAAAAGACAGAGACAAAGCAAATGAGAAAAGAACACAGAAAAAAGGGATAAACTGACGAAAAGAGAGAGAAATAGAAAATAAAAAAACACACACACACACACACACACACATATATATATATATATATACATATATATATCCCTAAGCCTGAATGTATTGAAAAGAATCCTTGAGTGTGGATTCAACGTACAGCTGTCTCGTGCGATTGAAGCGACGTAAACATTGACCTCGATCTATTGCGTCATTTTAGACGGTGAGCTGTTGCGTCATAGTTGAATTCGTTTTTTTTTTTTTTTTTTTTTTTTAGGGGGGTGGTTGAGTTGCTTTTGTTGTTTTATTTCTTTGTTTATCTGATGTTTGTCTATGTGTTTATCCATTTTATTTGTTTTTGTGTGTAATCCGTGTGTCTTTGATTATGCATTTACCTCTACGTTAAATGCCTATATATATATATATATATATATATATATATATATATATATATATATTATATATATATATATATATATATATATATCTTTTTATATTTCTTTTGGCAATTGAATATATATATATATATATATATATATATATATATATATATATATATATATATTATATATATATATATATATATATATATATACGCATCTACCTAATCATTTATTCAATCTATGATTAGGTTTTCTCTAATTATCCCCAGAATCAAACCAAAAAATGCAAATCATATCACTCTTTCTGTAGATAAACCACAAGTGTGCATATTGCATTCATCAGTGCACAAATGTGGAGGGGGCGGAGCATCTGGGAAAAGTGCAGAATTTCAATGAAGTAAAGATAAATAAGTGGATATATGTATGTATATATATGTGTGTGTGTGTGTGTGTGTGTGTGTGTGTGTGTGTGTGTGTGTGTGTGTGTGTGTGTGTGTGTGTGTGTGTGTGTGTGTGTGTGTGTGTGTGTGTGTGTGTGTGTGTGTGTGTGTGTGTGTGTGTGTGTGTGTGTGTGTGTGTGTGTGTGTGTGCAGTGTGTGTCTAATCATTAATCACTAATCGAGTTTTCCAAACAACGTTATGAAAAAACAACAACATAAAACGCTTTCTCAAATCCCTCTCTTTTTTCATAACTATAGCAATGCCACTCAGATTGCATTGATTATCACGTTTCAGTCTGCAACACCATTTTAAACACTCAAGTCAAGGTGTATTCATCATCATCATCATTATTGCTATTGTTTTTGTTGTTTTCAGTTGGACACCAAGTATAAAAGTACTTCTCCTTCCATTCAAATATTTTGGCCAATATCAATAAATTGGAATCCTTTCATAAAGTGTTTATGTCCTATAGCTATTAACATTATTACATTATTCATAACTAGAATTAACTGAATCTGAAAGGATGAGAGACAGTGAAAAGGGCTAAAAGGATTATTACATTTATGTCGGGGGCCTTAGCATGAAAAAGGTTGGGAACCACTGGTTTATAAGCGCTTGTTATAAACATGATACAGCTAATTTGGCCTTAGCGAGTTGAATATCCTATAGCCAGGATCTGGGGATTTTTGAAAGTGTATCTTTAGCAGCCATACCTTCAAAATAATTACTATTCTTCGTGGGTGTATTTTGTGTTGAAATTTCGGTTTATCAGAGAACTCAATCAGCTCACAAAGTTTTCAACCTATAACCTTGTTTGAAGAAATTATTCCTTTTACTATTTATATTCAATGTCATGTCTGTTTCATGAACAATGAAATAGATCTTCCATTTGTTACGTAAATATTCGATATTCCGTAGCATAATTACTGTAGGTCTTTGTGGTCGGTTCATTTATATACCATTTCTCCTTATTTTTCCGTTGTGTATCTTTCTTGTTTTCACTGAAGTTCAAACGCTCAAAATCACAGTAATTACATATTGACCATGGATACCGAAGTACAAAGACGAATAAAAATCTTGTATGTCATGTTATATTTCCTCCTGAAAACCACTTTCCGTTTTCTTTCACTTTTTTCGGTATTCTTTCGTCTTTTTTTTTTTTTTTTTGTTATTCTGTTTGTAGTCTATTTTGATTCATCTTGATTTGTATGCCATGTATTTGTTCTTATCTCATTTTGCATTTTTGTACCTCGTGTTTTTTCTCCCTCTCTTTTGGAACAATATTAATTGACATACTGGTATAGAGGCGACAACACTATCTGGAATGAGTTAAAGATTGTGTCGAAAAGTGATATTTATCACCAGAATATGCATTTAATTTCGTTCTTTATATTATGTAAGGAGACTATGAAAGCGATGAGAAGCAAGAACCATTCCTTTATTTACATTTTTTTATGTGACGATTTTTGTTTATTAATTAATATTCATGCTTTGTCTACAAATGCTTATTTTTAGTCTGTCTTTACTTCCCTTTGACCATCGTGGCGCTTCTTTACAGTCATACGATTAATTCATTTTCATTCTACCTTCGTCTCAAATTTCCACGTATCTGCAGATCCTGTTACAATCTACTTTACTTTTACATATCTACTTATTCAGTATACAGGGGTTTTAAAAAGCGTTGTTGAACGAATTAAAAAAAAAAAAAAAGTTTTCTTGTTCCGGATACTCGAGTATATCAAACAGAATGAATTAATTGAATTTTGCTCGTTTTATAATTCCAGGTATCAGCAACTTTTCTATCCTTCACGAAATTCTTCAAACAATTTTCTTTTACCTGCATCCGGTTTTTCAATAAACATTAGAAAAAAATATTTTCTTCATTTTTTGTTGGTTAAAACACCACGAAGAAATCTCAATATAAAATCTGCAGAAAAGTGATGATTATACGGCATTTAATTCATACACGAAAGTTGCAAGTACTGGCATTAACGAATATTAATTGGATACAATATATGCTTGATTAGAAATCTTCCTTGCATGTGTGTATTTAGATCATTATATGTTTTCCAGGAAATGAAATGAGATAAAGTAATTGGTAATCCTATCTGCCTGGTGCACACCACTTTAAAAAGTTTAAAGTTGTCTCCAACCTTTAGAAGATAAGTTAAAGTACGAACAAAAATAAATCCACCATTTCATACACTGAAATCATGGTATCAAAATAACTTTATGACTTTTTAAAAACCAAAGGCTAGTTTTACAGGGTTACTAAAAGGATATGCGACTTTATACACCTTCATTCATCCCACATAAAATACTGAATCAGGCATTAGTATAAATAATCATAGTAATCTGTAACAACTAGTAAGGAAATGAAACTTTCTTTTTTCAATTCTATCTTTACTCACATTTATAGAAAATATATAAAACTATATACAAAGATTTGTACATTCACTTTACAAAATCAAATTATTTGGTAAAAAATAGAGAAAGGGGTGTTTGGAACAGATACAGAAGAACCAAACAAGACAGGAACACCTGTTAGTTACCATGAAATCATTGTTCACAACTATAAGCAAAGTGCTAGCGTATTTGTCCCTTATTTGTTCACTGCACTGCTGAGGAATGTAACTTCATGAAAATAGAACAATAATGATGAAAATAAAACCTGTACTTCGGAGATCTGTCATTTTTATGCTGAAATGTCCATCGACGTACCGGTGTAGTTCATTGCTCAGTGTTAACTCAAAATAAAGTGGGAAAAATATATACAATATGACATAAGTTACATCTGAGGTTCTCTTTTGGCACTCGAACACAATTAACCATCAAAACCATGTGAGTCTGGTATAAGGAGGACCTTATACCTCCTTAAAAGAAAAGAAGTACATATACAAAGGGAAATCTTTCGTATACATATATAGTTCCAGCACTTCGAATGCACACTCATGAAGTTTGTACATTTTGATGAGAAAAATTAATGCCGTTGCACTTCATCGTTAAGTGTTAAGCAGTCTATTGTCTTGTCTGTCTGCACGTGGCTTCAGTGCAATGAAAATAAATAAAAGGTAACAAAAAGAACTAAAAAAAAAAAACACTGAATAGGAAAACTTGCACCAATCACATCAACGCGACACTGGTTTCGGCAGCACCCTCGCGCGCCCGCTCTCTACCGGGGCATGTTCAGTGTCTTCGCGGGGCCGAGGGAGAGCACGTCGCTGACCCCCCACTGCTGCAGCGTCATGTGGCCGTTCCTCAGGTTCTCCAGGGTCAGGATGGGCACGCCCACCACGCCGCCCGCGCCGCGGTTCTGCAGGTTGGTGAGAGGCAGGAAGGACCGGATGCCCAGGGCTGCCATGCGCTGCACATTCACGGGATTGCGCAGGTCAACCAGGGGTATGGCCACGTCACCTGCCGACAGGTGCAGCTGGTGGAACTGCTGGTAGTGGTGCTGCTGGCCCTTCTGCGTTGAAAATCCCGCCGTACACAAATGGCACTTGAAAGGCATCCGGGACTGCTGGTGCTGCTGATGGACTCGGCTGTGCTCTGCGAGTAGCGATGCCGTCGGGAAAGACCGGTCGCACTGGTGGCACTGGTGCCGGGTGCCCTGAGATCCAGCTGTGGGTACGTCTTGGGTCAGGTCGACTGTGGGGGGGCGAGGAGGCCGCTCGACGTTGCTGTTGGTGACGCCGCTCCCCCGAGAGGCGGGCGCTTGGGGAACGGCGAACCCGTCTCGGTCGCGCTCTCTTGCACCGGCCTCTCGCTCTCGCTGCGTTGGCGGGTGGACAGAGATGGCGGAGGAGAGGTTGAGCTCCTGGGCGGTGGGCAGACGCCGGTCGTCGCGCCCGCCACCACCTCCCTCCTGGCGCTCTCCTGCAGCGGGTGTCACGGTGATGCCACGCGATGCCAGCAGGTTGGCCACGGCGCCAGCGTCCGGCCCTCCTCTCTCCCCGCGCTGCACGGGCTCCTTGTTGGCGGATGACGTTCGAACGCTGAGAGTTATGGAGTCACTGAGATTAATGGTTGATTCTGTTGAGGGGGGGTTGCTGCTACTGCTGCTGCTGCTGCTGCTGCCACCGCCACTGCTGTTACTGCTGCTGCCCCGCTGTTGAGAGCCAGGGGCTGCAGACCCTCCCTGCACGTTGGCAATGACAGGCAAGCCGTCCGTGCGATTGGCCACTGCAATGATCTGACACTCATTGTCTTTCTGGCGAGAGGGAACGTTGATGTCCTCCCGACGCGCCGATTTGTTTGGAGAATGGCCTGCTGCCCCCAGGAGCTGCCTCTTTCCCGCAGCGCCCTGCTGCTGCGGCGAGGGTTGTCTCTGGCCGGGGTACATTGTCTGGTGCATCCGTTGCAGCGGCGGCATCATCCCTCCCCTCCCCCCTGGCGCCGGCATCAACGGAGGCGGAAGGATAGACGAAGTAGGAGGACGCCCTGGCCCACGGGAGGGTTGTAGGAGGGGTCCCTGGTGCAGGGGAGGACGCCCCATCTGCCCCATTAACGGGGGGCGGCCGCGGACACGTGGTGGAGGGCTCGGACGATATGGCATTGCAACACTAGGAGGTAATGGGGCACGCAAAGGAGCGCCTAGATTTGTATTTGCCATACTGGTTCCTGCTAGACTAGCATAGCCACCTCTACCAGTGTAGCCAGAAGCTTGTGGCCATTGGTTGCCATATTGGGACATCATGCCACCTACACCAACTTGACTATTTGTCGTTGTGGATAGCATAGCTGTACTTGTTGTTGGGGCCATGAGGTTATTGGCAATAGTAAGACGCGGCACACCTCCCTGCTGCTGCTGATCACCACCCGTAGGGGACTGCTGCAACTGCTGCTGCAAAGGTGATGTTGTGGGAGGCGTGGGTCCTCTTATGGCCGGTGAAGACCCTTGGGGTGGGCTGGTGAGAGGACTGGTGGCAAGTGCCCTGAATGACGTGTCTGAGGGAGGCGGTGTTGGGTGCCCACTGGAGGAAGTTGGCGTGCCAGAATTTGAACCTCGTGAACTAAGGTGTGAGGGAGTTGCAGGTCCCCCACTGTGAGGGGAAGGACCTCCACTATGAGGGGACCCATCTACCTGGCCAGACTGAGAACCTTGGCCACTGTTGTTCAAATATTCCAGTTCAGACAATAAGTCATTCGTCACTCCAGATGCCTGCTGTTGCTGCTGCTGCTCTGAAGACTGCATCTGACCATCTTGCTGCTGATCAGACTGGTCTTGGCCTGCCTGTTCATTCTGATTTGAGAAAGAGTCGTTGAGACACAACTGTTCAAAGCTTCCCTGCCTGTCGTTCTTTTCGGGGGACTCCTGACCCAGCACCGCCTGACTAAAGAGCCCATCCTCTCCATCACCTTCATTTGTGCCACCATTTACAGGTGGACTGGAGTTGCCCTTCTCTGGTGGAGTGCTGGCTGTCGTGTACGTTGGATTAGCTTGCCCTTCAGCGCCACCGGCCCACGCACTGCTCTCACTGGCAGACTCCGCAGTTGTTGCCCCTGCCATGGCTGCAGCTATCCTTGGGCCAGACTCGTACTCACTGAACCAGTCACTTGTGGGGAAGGACTCAAACTGTGGCTGGTAGGTGGAGGGTGGTGCTTCACTAGGTCCCGCGGTTCCAAAAGCAAGCTCCTGTTCACCGAAGTCAGAAGAGAAGCCTTCACTATTTTCTCCTGTCCCCACAGCACCCTCTCCGTCCCCTTGCTTTTCCTGTTGGTAATCTGCCTGTGCCTCTTTTTGGTGTGGTGCAGAAGCCGCTTCCTCTTCTTCTTCGTCTTGATGCTGTTGCTCCCCAGAATGACCTTCTCTAGAATCCTGCTCCTCCGGCTCGTAATCCTGGTGACTCTCTCTATTCGTGTCGTCATGCCCAGGTGAGTGCTCACCTCCTTCCTGATTTTCTGCCTCTTCAGAGGCCAACCCGTCCTCCTCTTCACCTTCACTTTCACCCTCACCGCTCCCTGCTCTTTCTGGAATGCCAGCCTCTTCTCCGGCCTCTGCCTCTTCCTGCTCAAAAGATTCAGCTTCCGTTCCTTCTTGATCTTCTAAGCTATTATGGCTCTCACTCATGCCCTCCTCGTTGCTGACGATTCGTACTTCTCTTCGCTTACGTCCACGTCCACGTCCCACTTTGGAAATCCGGAGCTTCAGCTTGAACCCTGAGGAGGACCTCCTCCCTCCAACTGAATCCACTTTGACCCTCTGCAGCTGTGCTGCACTTAGGCGCACTAGTCGCACCTGAAGTTCCCTTTCGTGTATATGGCCCACGTGATGAGTTTCGAAGTCGTGTTTAGTTGCAAACCTATTGATCTTACAGCGCACACACCATAAAATGGGTTTTCTTCTAACCTGGGAAGGTCTTTTAGCCTTTGTATTATTGTTAGATCTCTGGCGTACAGGTGCCTTTACTACCTTTGAAGGTGCTGAAGTGTCAGAGTTCTGTTCTTCGGTAGAGTCCTTTACCACGTGATTGTTTTGGAAGTGCTCGTTGAGAAGGCTCTCACTAGAGTAGTCAGCTGGGCAAAGAGGACAACTGTACACTTGCACATGGGCATGGAAAAGTGCCAAATGGTCACGGAGGAGTGCCACATCCTGGAATGATGCACCACACACCCAGCACTGGCCACATTCCCCTGCTAACTGATGATCTGGCTGTGGTGTACTTTGCTCTTGCTGTTCTTCTGAAAGCTCCTGCGAGTTCTGAAACTGCTGCTCCTCTTGCTGTGACTGATCCCCTACACTGTACTGTTGCTGATAAGCAGGGCTGCTGAAGGGCTGACCATAGTACTGCTGTTGCTGCTGGTCATACGTAGAATCTTGCTGATTGTAGTACGAGTCTTGGTTGTAGTAACCTTGCTGGTTGTAATCAAACTGCTGGTATTGGTACGGAAGGTAGTTGTTCTGCTGGTACTGCCCACCTTGTGCATACGTCCAGTCGTTTACTGCACCGTTCGTAGACACTTCACCTGCAAAGCAAAAGCTGTCTTAGTCGAGGACAAACAAACGAGAAAGAACAACATAAAGCAAAGGTTAAATAATAAGTGAAATCAGGATGATTTCTAAACAGAGCAACTCCATCACTGGTTTCTGAAAACAAAAAAATCTAATTCTGTAACATGCAAAAATTCAAATCTTGAAGGGATTAAGGAAGGAAGAAAGACAGAAAGAAAAACATACATACAAAAAAGACATAAGAAGCAAGCATACATATTTGGTAGTTTAATTGAATATCAATATGAACACTTTAGGAAATGCAGAAATAGC
Organism: Penaeus vannamei; assembly: GCF_003789085.1. NCBI lineage: Eukaryota > Metazoa > Arthropoda > Malacostraca > Decapoda > Penaeidae > Penaeus > Penaeus vannamei. The sequence continues at coordinate 490,647 of NW_020870928.1, forward strand.
ATAGACTTAAAAGTTTATCATCATTAGTATGCAAATATACATCATTAGAACAACTGTTCCCTTAAAATGCAAGGTCAAAACTTAAGCATGACTGGCAACTTGATATTTGTTTGAACTTGTTTGTATATAAATGATGTAGGAAAAAGTCTCTGAACTTTCCTTTCCCTCTCTTTCTTTCTCCTTCTCCTTTGCTTTCTCATCTCTCCCTCCCTTGTTCTTTCCCCCTCTTCTCTCTGTCTCTGCCCCCCCCTCTCTCTCTCTCTCTCTCTCTCTCTCTCTCTCTCTCTCTCTCTCTCTCTCTCTCTCTCTCTCTCTCTCTCTCTTCTCTCTCTCTCTCTCTCTCTCTCTCTCTCTCTCTCTTGGATTATCAGATATCCAAAATACGATAGTTAAAGTTCGTTTGTTATGAAAAGGAGTGACGAGGAGGAGGAGGAGGAGGAGGGAAAAGGAAGGAAGGAGGGAGAGGAGGAGAGACGAGATGGAGTGAGGCGGGAGGGAGGAGAGAGGAGAAAAAAGAGGATGTGGGAAAGAGGAAGTGGAAGGGGCAGGGATCAAAGGAGGGGAGATAACTCCTACATCCTGTCTCCTTCCAACTTCCATTCCCCCCTTTCTCTCTTTTTCCTCTTTCTTTGTCCTCTCTTTCTTTCTGTTGCTCCTCAAGCCTCACAACAGGATCAAAGACCTCGGGCACCCTATCTCTTTTTATCTCTTTTCTCGTTTTTCTCCTCCTTTCTTTCTCCTACCCCCCCCCCCCACCACCACCACCACCACGCAATTCCCTCCCTTCTTCAATCCTCCCTGTTACCCAACCCTCCTCCACCTTTTTATTTTTTTCTCCCTCCCTTCCTCCGTTAACCCAATATCCTTTATCTTTTCTCCCTCACTCTTCCTTCTACCACCTCATAGATTAATGATAATAATGATAATACTAATATCCCCTCCATAGACATTAATAAATATAATAAATTAAGTTTCCCTTAACCTAAATCTAAATCTGAGTCCCATGCGCATCTCGATCTTCCTTTGGTTTGAGGTTCAAGGAGAGATGGCTGAGAGAAACCGCCAATTTCAAATAATAACCGTTTGAGAGAGAGAGAGGAGAGGAGAGAGAGGAGAGGAGAGAGAGGAGAGAGAGAGAGAGAGAGAAGAGAGAGAGAGGAGAGGAGAAGAGAGGAAGAGAGACAGAGAGGAAGAGAGAGAGAGAGAGAGAAGAGAAGAGAAGAGAAGAGAAGAGAAGAGAAGAGAAGAAGAGAGAGAAGAGAGAGGAGAAGAGAGAGAGCAGAGAGAGGAGAAGAAAGAGAAGAGAAGAGTAAGAGAAGAGAAGAAAGAGAAGAGAAGAAAGAGAAGAGAAGAGAAGAGAGAGAGAAGAAAGAGAAGAAGAAAGAGAAGAGAAGAGGAAGAGAAGAGGAAGAGAAAAGAAGAAAGAGGAAGAGAAGAGAAGAAAAGAAGAGAGAAAGAGGAAGGGGAGGGAAGAAAGAGAGAGAGGAGAAGAGGAGAGAGAAGAGCGGGAGAAAGAGAAGAGAAAAAAAGAAAATGAGCGGAGTAACTGAGTGCGCGCGCGCCCGTTCTTTCCCGCCTTTCTCTGCGTCTATTGTTGCTTCTCTGTCTCCACCTTCCTCCTTTGGCTTTGGTTCCTCCCACTCCTCTCTCCCTCCCACTCCTCCTTCCCCTTCCTCTTTCAACCATATCCCTCTCCATCTCTCCTTCTCTCCCCTCCCCCTCCCCCTACCTCTCCCTCCCTTTCCCTCTCTCTGTCTCCTGCCTCCACTTCCCCCCACGCCCCGTAAACACCTTCCTCGCCCAACTCCGCTTCACCCTCCGAGAGATAAATTAAGGCTCCATCATGCTGAACACGCTTACAATTATTAATTATCAAAGCACAAGTTTTTTTAGATATATAATTTCGGTGATATATCCTCCTACAAAATAAATAAACTGCGATAACAACAGCCTACACGCCACTGGTATACTGCCATCATTTCCCCCGTACTTTACAGATATTATTAGAAAAAATATATATATACATACTACAGAATAATAACAATAATAAAAACTCTGGGGCGAAATAAACCTCGACAACATAACACGAACTGGCAACTCGAGGCGCAACTTCCCACCGAGCTTCCCCAAAAGTTATCAATAAGGGCGTATCCCTCGCACGCAGCCACACGCAATCTCCGGCCTCCCTCGCCCTTACCGCAAGGGCGAAAATGCCACACCTAGTCTCCCAGCGTTACACCTCTCGTCCAGTGATCAAGTGGATGTATGAGAATACAAACATGAAAAATAAAAAATAAAATAATAAAAAATAGTGGGAAAAAAGCCAGCCAACTTCAACTGTCGAATACATTCCCTTCCCCAGATGAAATATAAAACTTTGTAAAGTATGGATATGGCTGTCTTTTGAAGGCACAATACATCCATTTCTATGCAAAACAAATAAAATTATATAACCTAGCCTTTCACTACTCGAAGTTCACAACTGATGGAATCAAAGTTATGCTTAATATATCCTTTAAAATGTATAAAACAATGCTGATATAAGGGTCATAGTACAATACAATATAAACATTATAATTCTTAACAATACTATCATCATTATAATTAAGATATACTTCTGAGGTACTGACTACAACAGAATCATTACAACAGTACATGCATATCTATAAAATAATTCAGATAATAACAACAAAGAGACACTTATATATTCCCCTTTTTTCACATATAAACAAAAACTGTAAATAACACGAAACGACATCCATTTATAGAACAAAAACACAGACACGAGACAAACAGTGAACAACATACAACAAAATACAATAGAGTATAAATTCAATACAATACCTTACACCTCTTGTTTTTTTTCTTGTTTTTTTTTTAACACTCGTCGAGGTCAGTTACAACAACAAAAAACAAACATAAAAAAACATAAACAAGAAATAACCGTTACCGAACTTTTCGAACGGAAAAAACATACATACGTACATACATACATACACACATACACACACACCAAAAGCAAAACAGACGTAGCAAAAAATATACATCCACACAAAACAAAAACAACGAAGAGAAAACAAACACAAACTGAAAACAAACAAGCCGAGACGAAGATAAATAACAACCTTGATAAAAGACGATGTGAAGCAAACAAGAGAACAACAGAATAAACAAAGACAAACAAAATAGGGATCCACCGCGTTCAGAAATGCAAATCAACTGTCTTCGTGTCTGTCTGTCTGTAAGTGGAGAGAATATTCCAACAAATAGAGAAAGAGGGAAAATTGATGATAATTGAGAGGGAATGTACGCAATTCATATATACGTATATATGAATACATGTAGATGTTTACGTATATGCATAATATGCATATGAATATGATAAGTATGTATGTATGTATGTATGTGTGTATGTATGTATGTATTTATGTATGTATGTGTGTATGCATGTGTATGTATATGTGTGTATGTATGGATATGTATGTGTATGTGTATGTATATGTGTATGTATGTATATGTGTATGTATGTATGTGTATGCATGTGTGTGTGTATATATGTATATGTATATATATATATATATATATATATATATATATATATATATATATATATATATATATATATATATATATATATATATATATATATATATATATATATATATATACATACATATACATATGTGTACACACACACACACACACACACACACACACACACACACACACACACACACACACACACAACACACACACACACACACACACACACACACAACTCTCGCACCGCCTGCAAACTGCAGAGCGCACTTCAAGCTAGGCCTATACAAGTACTTATATAGACCTTGCTTCAAGCTAGGCCTATACAAGTACTTATATAGACCTTGCTTCAAGCTAGGCCTATACAAGTACTTATATAGACCTTGCTTCAAGCTAGGCTATACAAGTACTTATATAGACCTTGCTTCAAGCTAGGCCTATACAAGTACTTACATAGACTTGCTTCAAGCTAGGCCTATACAAGTACTTATATAGACCTTGCTTCAAGCTAGGCTATACAAGTACTTATATAGACCTTGCTTCAAGCTAGGCCTATACAAGTACTTATATAGACCTTGCTTCAAGCTAGGCCTATACAAGTACTTATATAGACCTTGCTTCAAGCTAGGCCTATCCGGCGCGACTGCGAATAACGTCTCTACCTGACATCGGATATTCGCTTGCATTTGCTAACGACTCTCCCGATTTTCTGCTCTTCTCTCTCCTATTCCTCTCTTCTCTTTTCTTTTCTCTTCTCCTTCTCCTTCTTCTTCCCCTCTTCTCCTCCCTTTCTTCTTGTTCTTCCTCCTCCTTTCTTTCGTCTTTCTTCACCAAACTCTTTGTGTCATGGGTGTACTGGAAGTGTCAAATAGATCAGTTCTAATGGAAGTTTAATTCATCGTTCTATTTTAACGGGCGGGGAATATGCGCTTATATTCTTTCTTTCTTTGTCTGTCTGTTTGTCTGTCTGTTTGACTGTGTTTGTCTGTGTTTGTTTTAAGTGTCTCGTTAATTGGTTTATATAATAATGGCAATGATGATATTAATGGTAATAATCATAATATTAACAGTAATGATAATAATAATAATGATAATAATAATAATAATAATAATAATAATAATAATAATAATAATAATAATAATAATAATAATAATAATAACTGCAATAAAACAAAAATAACTAAAGATGATGATATCAACATTAATAAATATAATAATAGTAATAATAACAATAATGATAATAAAATAACAATAATAACACAAAAATACCAATAATAATAATAAATACAATAATTACTATAATAATAAAACCACCGAAACTTCATCAACGAAACCAGTCGCGCATTCTGATAAGAAAAGAAAAAAAATGACAATTTAAAAATAAATAAATAACGCTTTATTTTACCATCGATCAAGATTCCCGCTGTAATTTTACCTTTCCTTTTCAAACAGCTGTGCCGTGGTTGTTGTGGCTGTACGTGGATGTTTGTAACAG
>NW_020870928.1:498181-531944 GCF_003789085.1 Penaeus vannamei
ACAAAAAATAGTAAATCAAAATAAAATTTTAGAAAAATATATACATCTTGCCTCACTTATAATTACATAGAGTATTTTTTAAATTTAAATCTTTATATTAATAACATCTAATGAACCATGCAGTCTATAACACTACAAAGTTTGGGATGAAAAGGATGCCAATAACACTAATATCTAGTTATATAAGTTTGTAATAGTAATAGTAATGATGATAATGCATAATAGTAATAATAATAATAATGCTTAATAGTAATAAATAATAATAATAATAATAATAATAATAATAATAATAATAATAATAACAACAATATTAATAATAAATAATAATAATAACGATCATAATAATAACAACAACAACAACAACAATAATAATAATAATAATAATAATAATAATAATAACAATAATAATAATAATAATGATCATAATCATCACAACAATAACAATAATAACAACAAAATAATAATAATAACAATAAAATAATAATAATAATAATAATAATAATAATAACAACAATAATAATAACAATAACAATATAATAATAATAACAATAACATTAATGATAATAATAAACAATAATAAAGCACCAAAAACAATAACAATAACAATGCCAAAGATAATAATAATAAAAAATAACAACAATCATAAAAAAAAACAAATATATATATACAATTAATATTTAAAAATACAAAATAACTCGTGCTCGAGCCAACAGCGTGCAAATCACACCTAGACCCAAGACAAAATGAACAAAGCGCAATGTGTTCCTGTACTGAACAACGTGCACATCTACGCATACATACACATAAATAGGTGTACAGTAAATTTTCCTCGTGAATGTTGTGCAAGCGGAAGAGATCTGGGGTGTGTTGTTGTGTGTGTGTGTGTGTGTGTGTGTGTGTGTGTGTGTGTGTGTGTGTGTGTGTGTGTGTGTGTGTGTGTGTGTGTGTGTGTGTGTGTGTGTTTGCGCGTGTCGTGTGAGTATAAGTATAGTGTGAGTGTGAGTATAAGTGTGAGTGTGAGTGTGTGAGTAGTATAAGTGTGTGAGTATAAGTGTGAGTGTGAGTATAAGTGTGAGTGTGAGTATAAGTGTGAGTGTAAGTATACATGAGGATACGAGGAACAACAAAAAAAGACTACCCAACATAAGCACATAGACAACCATGCACAGAACCCAACCCCCCTCCCCCTCCCCTTACCCACAAACAAAAACAAACACAAACACATCACGTGCTCCCAAAACAACAACAACAAAACCCCGTACACATGTGCACAGACGCCAAAAGGAAAAACACCCATCTCAAAAGCCCATTTCGTGTGCCCCCTTCCCCGCCTCCCAGCTTCTTGACCAAAGTACCTTGAGGTGGTGCAGCTGTATTCTCCTGGTACGTCACAAGCGAAAGGGGGATGAACCGCATATAACCGACTACTGCGACACTAGACGACAATCTGTAAAAATACGGGGAGTCGTGGGGTTCATACTGGCAGAAGAAAAGGGGAGAAGGGAGAAGGAGAATAAAGGGAGAAGGGAGGGAAAGGAAAAAGAAAACGGATGATAACCGCCCTGGAAAGAACATCAGAGAGGAAATACTGGCAGAAGAAAGGGGGTGAAGGAAGAATGGAGATAAGGGAGAAGTGAGAGAGGAGAAAGGGAAAGAAAAAAGACAATCTGTAAAAATGGGAAGTCTTCGGGAATACTGGGGGAGGAGAAAAGGGAGGAAGAAGGAAAGTGGAAAGGGAGAAGAAAGGGAAAAAAAAACGCCCTGGAACAAAGTGGAAATACTGGAAAGAGAGAGGAGGAGAAAGGAAAGAATAAGAGAGGGAAAAAAAGTGATAAAGGGAGAAGAGAAAGGAAAGGATAAGGAGATAAAGAGAGGAGAAGGAAGGAGATAAATGGAGAAGGGAGAAAGGAGAAGGAGATAAAGAGAAGAAATGAAAGAAAAAAGACAATCTGTAAAAATACGGGGAGTTTAAAAAGAAGAAGAAAGAGGGGGAGTGGGAGAAAGAGGAAGAAGAGTCTTCGGGTTCATACTGGCAAAAGAAAAGGAGAGAAAGAGATAAATGGAGAAGGAGATAAAGAGAGAAGGGAAAAAAGTGATAAAGGGAGAAGAGAGGGAAGGAAAAAGAAAACGGAAGATAAACGCCCTGGAAAGAACATCAAAGAGGAAATAGGTAAGCTCCTGTCGGAATGGGTAAGCACTGAGGGACGCACATGTAGGGTAGAATGGATACGTACATATACATACACACATAGAGTAAATATACACACATACTTGTAGACACTGACCTATATAGACAGATACATACATATATACATACATACGTACATATAATTTATACACAAACATACTTATACACATTCGTACATACATACATACATACAGTTTATACACAAACATACTTATACACACTAGCTTATATGCACACACATACATACATACAGTTTATAAACAACCATACTAACAGACGCTGACCTATATTTACACACACACACAGAAAAAAAGATTCAAAATCGATACAGGAAATATTCATCTAATCACACGAATCACACGAATCACAGGCTTTGAGAACAAACCGGCAAAGCAACCTTTATATGGCACCCTTATAAAGCTTATATATCCAACGCAAACAAACACAAAGTTTAAAGCACCAGCAAAGACACCCCGTAAGGTTGGTACGCCTGCCAAAAAATAAAAAAATAAATAAAAAAATAAAAAAATAAACAAATGGCAGATGACTTCAACCTCAAAACCTCAACAAAAATAAACAAATAAATTAATAAATAACACGAATTCCATAACCGTAATATATTTATAAGCGTGAGATTTTTTTAAAATTATATAAAGCAAAGCCTAGAAAGCATCAAGGTAAAGTTGGTAGGCCTGTATACCCTTAAAGTTAGATATTGTTATAAAACTTAGTTTTTTTCCAGTAAGAATGAGAGAGATGGGGAGAAATAGAGAAAAGAGAAAGAAAGGGAAAGAGGGAAGAAGAGGGGAAGAGAAGAGGAGAGAGAGAGATGAAAAGGTGAAAAGAGGAGGAAGTGAAGAAAGAGAGATAGAGAAGCGAAAAGAAGAAGAGAGATGAACAAGAAAAGAAATGAGAAAAGAGAGAACAAAACAAAAGAGAACGAAAAAAAAGAAAGAAAAACAAAACAAAACAAACAAACAAAGGGACAAGAGACACCCCCAAAGAGACAGTAACTCTAACCTCCAAAAGAGACCCCAAAAGAGACCCAAAGAGACCCGAGACCGCTCGCCATATCAATGTTGCAGGACTGAATGTGCACAAAGTTGGGCATTGATAGGAACGCCAAGAAGGGAGGCGAAGACGCTGGATAAAAGGGGAGACAGGGAGATAAAAAGGGAGATTATGGATAAAGGGAGACAGGGAGATAAAAAGGGGAGATTATGGATAAAAGAGATGGGAGAGGAGATAAAGAGAGAAACGAGAGAGGGGGAGAAAAGGGGAAGGAGTAGGGAGGTAGGGAGGGGGAGGGAGGGAGGGAGGGAGAGAGAGAGAGAGAGAGAGGAGAGAGAGGAGAGAGGAGAGAGAGGAGAGAGAGAGAGAGAGAGAGAGAGAGAGAGAGGAGAGAGAGAGAGAGAGAGAGACAGAGAGAGAGAGAGAGAGAGAGAGAGAGAGAGACAGAGAGACAAACGAGAGAGAGAGAGATAGAAGAAAATTAAAGCTTACCATTAAAACAATTTCGATCGGAAAGAACAGAGAAGTGTTTAATCACACGTGCATTTTATCACCGACAGAGATGATTATAAAAAGTGCTTTCCGAATTCACCCTCAGCTCGATTCCTATTACGAAATTCAGTGGCCGCGGGGGGATGGGGGGGGGGGAAAGTGGGGGAAAGTGGGGGTGGGGATGGGGGGGGAAGTGGGAGGAGTGGGGGGAGTGGGGTGAGTGGGGATGGGGGGGAAGTGGGGGAAAGGGGGGAAGTGGGTGGGGGAGTGGGGAGTGGGGGGGGAAGTGGGGGGAAGTGGGGGAAAGGGGGAATGGGGAGAAAGTGGGGGAAAAGGGGGGGAAGCGGGGGGAAAGGGGGGAAGTGGGGAAAGGGGGGAGTGGGAGAAAGAGGAAGAAGAGGTAGAGAGAGGGGGGAAAGAGGGAAGAGTGTAGGGGAAGTGGGAGATGAGTGGCGGGAGAGAGAGGAAGGAAGGGGGAAAGAGGAGGGAGAGAAAGAGGAAGGACTGGGAAAGAAAGAGGGAGAGAGGAAGGAAGAGAAAAGAGGAGCAGTGGGAAACAGAAGAGTGCGAAATGGCAAAGAGGAAGGAGGGGGTGGTGGGGGGAGGGGGAAAGAGTGGGGGGGGAGGGAAAGAGTGGGAGAGGGGGAGTGGGGAGGGGGAAAGAGTGTGAGAGGGGAGTGGGGGAGGAGGGAAAGAGTGGGAGAGGGGGAGTGGGGAAGAGGGAAAGAGTGGGGAGGGGGAGTGGGGGGAAGAGGGGGAAAGAGTGGGAGAGGGGGGTGGGAAAGAGTGAGAGAGGGGGAGGTGGGAAAGAGTGGGAGAGGGAGGGATGGGGGAGGGGGGGAAAGAGTGGGAGAGTGGGAGATGAGAGGGGAGAGGAGGAGGGGGGGGGATACCAGCCCAGCCACGACTGCAGAGCTCCAAGGGCTACACCCCTTCAGAGAACGATGCAGCGAAACGCACACATTATCTATTTTTGAAATGGGCCCAAATATGTACGAACTCTATAACTTGGCATGTAAGGGTCCGAGCTGGCGTTCAGTGTGAGATAACTTGGGCTGAAAGATCTACAAAATTACAAAATGCCTTTCTCTCTCTCTCTCTTCTCTCTCTCTCTCTGTCTTCTCTGTCTCTCTCTCTCTCTTCTCTCTCTCTCTCTCTCTCTCTCTGCTCTCTCTCTCTCTTGTCTGTCTCTGTCTCTGTCTCTGTCTCTTCTCTCTGTCTGGTCTGTCTCTCTCTCCCTTCCTTCATTCCTTTCCCTCCACTTTCCTTTTCCCCATACCATTGCCCTGTTCCCTCCCCCTTACCCATCCTTTCCTCCCTTGGCTACCCCCTTCCCCCCTTTCCTTTTCCCACCTGACCACCTCCTACCCAAACCCCTTTGCTTTCCCCCCCCCCCACCCATTTCCCTACCCCAGCTCCCCTCCCTTTCTCCCTCTTTACCCCTCCCCCTCCACCTTCCCACCTACCCATCCCCCATTCCCCTTCCCTACCTATCCCTTCCTGACCCATCCACACCCCCCCTTAACCCCTCCCTTAAAACTGCAAGCAACAACTCCCGGCAGTGGCAGAGTGCAACTTGCCGGCGGCAGGGGTAATAACTTCTAAAAGCGTGCGCGGAGGCCCCAAACTTCCTAGGCGGTCGCCACGAAACTTCTCTCCCTTCTCTTTGGGGCGCGGGAGAGACAGCACTTGGTGGGGGGGGGGTTTAAGGGAGAGGGAGAGGGGGAAGGAGGGTTAAAGGGAGAGGGGAAAGGGGGTTAAGGAGGAGGAGGAATGGGGGTTAAAGGAAGGAGGGGGAAAGGGGGGTGTAAGGGAGAGGAAATGAGAGAACGAGAGAGAGGAAGTAAGACAGCGAGAGAGGAAATGAGGGAGAGAGAGGGAGAGGGAGATGAGGGAGGAGGAAATGAGCTGCGAGAGGAAGAGAAGAGAAGCGAAGATAGAGAGGAGAGCGAGAGGAAGAGAGAGAGAGAGAGAGAGAGAGAGAGAGAGGAGAGAAGAGAGAGAGAGAGACGAGAGAGAGAAGAGAGAGAGAGAGAGAGAGAGAGAAGAACGAGAGAAAGAGAAGAAAAAGAGAAAACAAATAAAAACGCAAGATAGAAACAGAATTACAAAGAGAGACAACAATAAGAGAAAAGAGAGCATCCCCCGTCGCCCATCCCCCCCCCACCCCTCCCGAGGGGCGACGACAACCCCAAGTCGTCGTCCTGGCGGCGTCGTCCTCACAGCGCAGCAGCGCCAGAGAACCCGCCACCGCCGCGCCCTGCCTGAAGTTGGGATCCCAATTTCTGAGCGCTGGGATCAAATTGGTCCTGGGTTACCGGGTCTCCCCTGTGCCTCCCCTCTCTCTCTCTCTCTCTCTCCCCAACTCCCTTCCAATCTCCTCCCCTCCCTCCCCCCCCCTTCTCCCCTTTCCAATCTCCTCCCTCGCCCCCCCTTTCCCTCCCCGTGGCGTCCTGGTTACCATGGCAACTACGTCTGATCGATGCGTCGCCCCTTGCCTCGAACTTTCCACGATGAAGTTATTAGAATTATGAGTTCCTCTGTAGCAAGAGAATTTGGTCTCTAAGGAAGAAAATCTATATGGGGTTCGCGGGGCTTCCAACTTCCCATCTCTGCCCCTACGCCTCTGCCTCTAGAACGAGTCGCGCCCGACCCGCCGACGAGCCTACGTGGAATCCCAAATCCGAAAGGAAAATGGCACCACGCTCTTTGGGGAAGCGATGTTGAGCTTGTGGGATCCGCACGCACAGAAATATTAAAGATTAGGGCTGCCGTAAAAGTAATGTTAGCAATTTGGGAAGTTCAGGCCGGCCTTATTAGTTTCCCGGGGATGTGATTGGCTCTGGTCCCGCGCTCCCTCGAACGCCATTGGCTGGGAGGAGCTCAAGGCCACGCCCCCGAGCCGACGCGATTGGTCAGAATTCCCATTACGAGGTTGCCCCATTATTTTTCAACCCTTATTGAACTTGTCCGTGTTTTATCCCGGATAAAAATACAGCGACAAGAGAGAGAATAATAAAAAAAAACTGTTAAATTATCCAGGGTAGAAAATAGCCAGACATTTTTGCTAACCCAAGTTGAATACAAGACTCCATCACTAGAAAACGGAGAGGGAACCAAACATTTTGAGACGGGGGTTCCAACATTTTCCTTTTCTTCTCTCCCTCCCTCCCTCTCTTCCTCTCTCTTTCTCCTCTTCTCTTCTTCCCTCCGCACTCTATAAAAGAGATTTCATCCCACGGCTGAAGATGGATTGAACGCCCCTCCCTCCTCCCACCACCTCCCCTCCCCGTCTCTGCTGCCAAATGAGGATTCATAGAGGGAGGAGGAACGGAGGAGGAAACGCACAGAGAATGGAGGATGGAGAGTGGAGGATTCCGAGTCATTTACCAGGATTCTCCCAGATAGATTGCTCTTTCAGCCTGATAGCGAGTCGCGAGAGGGGGGAAGGGGGGGAGAGGTGAATCTCACTCTTATACAATAGGAGCGAGTCACAGGGAGCAGATCGATCGAAGCGCCCTCAAGGTTCGGTCACCATCATCCGAGGGAGAAAACGGAGGGAAGAAAAAATGGGAAGGAAGGAAATGAAGCGGGAGGGGGGACTGAAGGAAAAAAATGGAATGGGAAAAAAAAATGAAGAGGGAGAGAGACTGAAGGAAAGAAATGAAGAGAGAGGGGGGGGATGGAAAGAAAGAAACGAGAAAGGGAGACTGAATGAGGAAAAAAAGACTAAATGAGGGAAATATAGAAGAAGACTAAAGTAAGGAAAATGGGAGGAGGGAGGAATGAAGGAAAAAAAATGAGAGGGGGAATTGGTGGAGGAAAAAAAATGAAGGAGGGGCCGAAGGAAGAAAATGAAGGGTGGGGATTGATGGAAGGAAATGAAAGGGGGAGTGAAAGAGGTAAGAGAGAGAGAGAGAGAGAGAGAGAGAGAGAGAGAGAGAGAGAGAGAGAGAGAGGAAGAGAGAGGAGAGAGAGAAGAGAGAGAGAGAGAGAGAGAGCTTTGAAGAGAACAGAGAGAGAGAAATAAAAGAAGAGAAGGGGAAAGAGGAAAAGGAGAAATTCAGCGCGAGAGTGAAAGAGAAAAAAAAGGAGAAAGAGAATGAAGAGAGGGAGGGAGAGAAAGGAAGAAAAGATTAAAGAAAGAAGACAAGAGGGCAGGCGCTCAGGAGAAAGAACGAGAAGGGAAAAAAGAGAAAAAGAATTGAAAAGCGCTGCAAAGAAGAGAGAGAGAGGGAAAAGACAAGAGAAAAATGAGGCCAGCAGAAAGGGGAGGAATAAGAACGGCGAGAAGCGATGAGAGAAGGGGAAGGAGAAAAAAAAAAGACGCGAAAGAGGGGAGAGGGGAAGGCGGACAGGAGCAGAAGGAAGGAAGGAAGGAAGAGAGAGAGAGAGAGAGAGAGAGAGAGAGAAGAGAGAGAGAGAGAGAGAGAGAGGAGAGAGAGAGAGAGAGAGAGAGAGAGAGAGAAGAGACTCCCGCCGTGAATCTTCGGCATGCACAAGGTCGCCGTCCCTCCGTCAGATCAATAGTCTCCCAGAGAGCCTCCAGGTCCTCTGCCAAGGCACCCTCTCGCTCTCACAAGGCACCCGCGAGCGTCCTAAGGTCAAAGGGCGAGAAGGTCATCGGGTCAGCCCCCCTTTTCTGCTTGAGAGGCGATTTTAGGAGCGCTTGCAGGCGATTGGCACTTGCATTCGTGTCCGCGTGCGTGCTTGCGTCTTTCCGAGTCGCCCTGGTGGAGACGATGCATGTCGCTGGGGGGTGGGGGTGGGGGGAGGTGTACGTGGCACTGTGACTCGAAGGGGAGGGGGTACGTGGCACTTGACTCGAGGGGGAGGGGGTACGTGGCACTGTGACTCGAGGGGGAGGGGTACGTGGCACTGTTGACTCGAGGGGGGGTGAAAGGGAGGGGGTACGTGGCACTGTGACTGAAGGGGGAAGGGGGTACGTGGCACTGTGACTAGCTGCCACTGTGACTCGAGGGGGGGGGTTACGGCAACTTGAGGGGGGGGGTGAAAGGATGTGGCACTGTGACCGAGGGGGAGGGGGGGTGAAAGGGAGGGGGTACGTGGCACTGTGACTCGAGGGGGATTCGATGTGTTTTAATCAATTTTTTTCATCTATTTTTTTCTCTCTCTCCAAAAATCATCCGAGTAACCATGATGTAGCTGGGAGAGAAGGGAGGGGGGAGAGGGGGTGATAGACGGTGGGGGGGAGGGGAGGGAGATGAGGCTAAGAACAGCACCCCGTTATGAGTCAAGTTCCCCGTCACGTCACACAACCAGGACGTGACTGGCGGTGACATTCCAGCGCCGGTGTCATGCAGTCCTCGTCACACCATGCAGGCAATCAAATCCCGAAGAGTGACATTTTCACACGGATCCCGATCATGGTGAACTCGGCACTCTCTCTCCCCCTTTTTCACGAGTATTTACGTGCCCATATATGCATCTGGTTCAGACCCTTGATTCCCCCGTCAGAACCCAGCCAAAAAAATAAATAAAAACCCCGTCAGACCCACAAAAAAAAATAAAAATAAAAAAAAAAAATAAATAAAAACCCTTGATTCCCCGTCAGAACCCACCAAAAATAATAATAAATAAATAAAATAAAAAATAAAAAAAAAACCCCTTGATTCCCCGTCAGAACCCACAAAAAATAATAATACAATAAATAAAAAATAAAAAATGAAAAATAATAAAAACCCTTGATTCCCCGTCAGAACCCACCCAAAAAATATAATAATAATAAAAAAATAAATAAAAGCCCTTGATTCCCCGTCAGAGCCACCAAAAAAAAAAAATAAAAAAATAAAATAAAAAATAAACAAAAAATAAATAAATAAAAACCAACGACTCCTGCCAGCGAGTCACAGAAACCCCGTGAGACACCAAGGAGTCAGTCCCTCGGAGGGTTGCCGGGATGATTCACATTCTGCAAGACCCTGCAAGATGAGTCACACCCGAGGAGTCAATGGATCTCCTGCCACGTGTCACGCCCTTGCACTCAACGCAGCTTGCCGAGTCACGTCGCGAAGAAAAAAAATATATATATATATTTACAAAATAAAAATAAAAACGCGTTCATGTGCACTCGCAACGACCGTACCCTAAATAGAACTTGCATCCCTGGCATTTTCCTTTTTTCTTAAAGATGCCAAAAGAGAAGAGTAAGAGTAAGAGACAAATAGAAGAGGAAAGAGAAAGACAAAGAGGGGGGATGAAGAAGAGAAGAGAAAGACAAAGAGGGCGGGATGAGAGAAGAGAGAAGAGAGAAGAGGAAGAGGAAGATAAAGAGGAAAGGCGGGATGAAGAAGAGAGAAGAGAAGAGACAAAAGAGGGCGGGAGAAGAAGAGAGAACAGAGAACAGAGAACAGAGATCAGGAAGAGAAAGAGACAAAGAGGGCGGCATGAAGAAGAGAGAAGAAGAGAAAGAAGAGAAAAAACAATAAAAAAAGGAGGGTTGCAGACTCGCGGGCGCACATGCATACCTCAAAACAGCACCGCCCTCCTTTGCCGGCGGTCTTGCAAAGGCTCCCGAACGCAGGACAAAAGACACGGCCCGCCCTGCCCCAGACTTCCTGCAGAAGGTCAGGCTCGTGTAAGATGCGCCGGTTCTTCGTTCGTCCCCTCCCCTCTCTCCCCTCTCTCTCTCTCCCCTCTCCCTCTCCTTCTCTTTTTTTCCTCTCTCCTCTTCATTCCCTTTCCCCCCTCTCTTCTCTTTTTCCCCCGTCTTCCTTTTTTTCCTCTCTCCTCTCCTTCTCTTTCTCCCCCTCTCCTTCATTTTCTTCCTCTCTCCTCTTCCCCTTCTTCCCTTTCTTCTCTCCCCTCTCTCTCCTCCCCTTTCTCTCCCTCTCCTCCTCCCCTCTCCTCTCCTCTTCTCCTCCCCTTCTTCCCCTCTCCTTCCCTTTCTCTCTCCCTCTCCTCTCCTCTCCCCTACTCCCTGCCCGACACCAGGAACCATCCAGGTCAGGAGTATTGACCTGAAGGCAAGCTGGGTGGGGAGGAGGAGTGGGGAGGAGGAGTGGGAGTTGGGGAGTGACAAGACTGGCCAGAGGAGAGGGGGAGTAGAAGGGAGAGGAGAGGAGAGGGAAGAAGAGATGATGAGGAGAGGAGAGGGAGTAGGAGAATATTAGATGAGTAAGAGACCCCAAAAGGAAAGAGGAAAATAGAGAAAGAGAGACAAAAGAGGGCGGGAAGAAGAGGAAGAGAGAGGAGAATAAGAGAAAACGAAGGAGAGCGAGAACGAGAGAGAGGAGGGCGAAGAGAGGAGAGAGAGAGGGACCCCCGCACGCACGCCACGAGGAGGAGCAAGCGGGAGTATTGACAAAAGAAGGTCACCAAACCCAACGCCAAGCCACGCAAGGTCAGGGAGCCAGCACGAACGTTTTCCTTATTGACCGATGAGGGGGGAGGGGGGGAAGGGGAGCGAGAGACGATCCTGGACGGGGCGACGTTCACAACACACTTCCCTCTCCCCTCTCCCTCTTCCTCCCGCGCCTTCAGTCCTCAGAATGGTCACGTTCATGTCCCCTCTCACCCCCCCCCCATCTCTCAGTACACACACACCACGCTTTCAGACAGTGGCCACTCCCGTGCGCCACAGCCACCCACCACCCATCTCTCAGTACACACACACACCACTCTCCCGGCCACTCCCCCCACCCATCTCTCAGTACACAAACACACAACTCTCCCCCCCACACCCCATCTCTCAGTACACAACCACCCTTCAAAACCAATCCGGGTCACAACACTCCCGTCTGTGCCCTTCTCCGTCCCACTTAAAGGCCACTCCCCCCCACCCATCTCAGTACACACACACGGCTTCATAACAAGTGCCACCCCCCCCCACACCCCCATTCTCAGTACACACACAACCACGCTTCACCCACTCTCCCCCCACCCCACCCCCCCATCTCTCAGTGCACACACACACCCCGCTTCAGAACGAGTGCCATCCCGCGGGTCCACAAACTGCGTCCGTCCCCCTTTTCCCGTCCACTTACAGGCCCTCCCCCAACCCCTCTCTCAGTACTCACACCACGTTCAAAACAAGTGCGCACCCCCGTACAGCAAGTACACATCACTCTCCACTCCCATCTCTCAGTACAGAACACACACGCCCTTCTCGAGTCACTGCCCCCCACTGTCAGTCAAACACACACGCCGCTTTCATACACAAGTGCGCAGCCACCCTCCACCCAATGTCTCAGTACACACAACACACACCACTCTCCCCCCACACCCCATCTCTCAGTACACAACACACACCACTCTCCCCCACACACCCCACCCGATCTCTCAGTACAAACACAACACTCTCCCCCCACCATCTCTCAGTACACACACACCCCGCTTCAGTGCCATCCCGGGTCCACGACACTCCCGTCCGTCCCCTTTTCCCCATCCCACTTAAAGGCACGAAGCTCGCCACTGAATCGGGCTGAATCGGCGAACTCCCGGTGTGGCGTGACTCAACCTTGGATTAATGTCGCCCTTCGCTGTTCGGAATGATTTTTTAGCGATCGTGAAGTTCAGCGAAGTTCGGGCCGAGTTTTCACTGTTCAATCGACGAACATTCGCTGTTCGAAATGATTTTTAGAGATCGTGAAGTTCAGCGAAGTTCGGGCCCGAGTTAGTGAACATCACACTTCGCTGTTCAAATGGTTTTAGAGATCTTTAAGTTCTGTTCACTATCGATGCGTCTGAATAACCACAGCGAGAATGCATCAGCTGTTACGGACAGTTTTTAAAGGGCAGAAAATACAGCTGACCTTGTTTACATCCCCTCTTTCCCCTCAAGCGTACCCAACGTTTCGACGCTGCCAAAACGTTTGTTTACTTCTCCCTCTTTCAAGTCGTTTGTTTACTTTCCCCTCTTTCAACTCGTTTATTTTTACCTCTTTCAAATTGTTTATTTCCATCTTCTTTCAAAATGTTTCTTGATTTCCCCTTTCAAAACGTTTCCTTAGTTCCCCTCTCTCGAAACGTTTGATGTTCTCATTCACGAAACTTTTCCTTAGTTCCCTTCTCTCGAAACGTTTCCTTAATTCCCCTCACTCGAAACGTTTCCTGAGTTCCCATCTCTCCTTAGTTCCATCTCTCAAACGTTTGATGTTCCATTCACGAAACTTTTCCTTAGTTCCCTTCTCTCGAAACGTTTCCTTAATTCCCCTCACTCGAAACGTTTCCTTAGTTCCCATCTCTCCAAACGTTTGCTTAGTTCGTTCCCATCTCTCCAAACGTTTCCTTAGTTCCCCTCTCTCTAAAACGTTTCCTTCGTTCCCCTCTCTCTAAAACGTTTCCTTCGTTCCCCTCTCTTTAAAACGTTTTAGTTCCCCTTCTTTCAAAACGTTCCCGTATTTCTTCCTTCTCTCGCACTTTCTTTTCAAATATGACTCGCAAAGGAGGCGTCCTGTACACTTCTTTTCCCCCACAGAAGACGCACCAAATTTCTTTTGCTTTGCCCTTAGACTGTCATTTCCCTTTACCCTAAGGCTGTCATTTCCTTTTACCCTAAGACTTGTCTTCTTTATAGGCCTTTTCCCTTTACCCTAAGACTGCAATTTCCTTTTAAGGTCATTTCCCTTAACCCTAAGACCGTCATTTCCTTTTAAGGTAACTTTCCTTTCCTCTAAGACTGTCATTTCCCTTTACCCCTAAGGCTGTAATTTCCTTTTAGGGCCATTTCCCTTAACCCTAAGACTGTAATTTCCTTTTAGGACCATTTCCTTTAACCCTAAGGCTGTACTTTCCTATTAGAGCCTTTTCCCTTAACCCTAAGACCGTCATTTCCCTTTAGGGCCATTTCCCCTTACCCCAAGCCCAGTGCGTGTTCTTCGGTCACGTCCACACCCATGCGGCAGCCTTAAAGGTTCTCTTCGCATCCGCTTTCGGTCACCTTCGTCCTGCTTCTTCTCTTCCTTTCACTTCCCTCCTTCTACGTCTTCCCCCTCTGGATGAAACCCTCTTTCTCCTTTTTATTTTTTCTCTTTCCTTCGTCTTCTCTTCTCTTTTCCTTTCCATTCCTCTATTTGTTTGGATTGTGGGGGTGCTCTCTTTCTCTTTCTTATGTTTTTTCCTTTCATCTTCTTTGCTTTTCTGGAGGAAGCCTCTCCTCCTCCATCTTTTTCTCCATCCAGCCCCGTTTTCTTCTTTCCTCATCCACCTCCTATCTCCCTCTTTCCCCATCCATTCCTTCTCCCTTTTCTCCACCCTTTCTCCATCTTTCCCCATCCACCCCTTTCTCCATCTTTCCCCATCCACCCCTTTCTCCTCTCTCCCATCCACCTCCTTTCTCCTCTTTTCATCCTTTCCACCCCTTCCCTCCTTCGTTGCTTTCCCCTCTTTCCTGATTCCTTCCCCTTCTCGACATCACCTTCTCCCTTTATCCTTCTCTACTCACCATTTATAAATTATCCCCTTTTCTTTCTTTTTATATACACACTATGCGCTCCTAAGCAAGCATTATAACCTAATCCCCTTCCCTTCTATACCAATTCCGTCCTTTCCATTACTCCTTTCATCGTATTTCGGTAATTATAAGTCTTTATTCCATTATCCCCCTCTCCTTTTTATCATGAACTCACTCACTCCCCCTCCTCATCCTACCACATTTATATACGAGTCCTGTACACTTATATCCACATTAACCACTTTACTAAGAACATTTATGCCAATAAAACAGTTAGAAAAAAAAACACACTACATACAACACACTAATCTATCTTCTCTTCATTCCATTATTATACACGTCTACTAGTCACCCATACACTTACATACCAACACTTGTGCACCAAATTTACTGTATGTTACACTACCATTCTCAATATCATGAATCACACCTCTCCATTTCCTGTCACACTTACACTCCCTTTTAACCCTTTTAACACCACAGCGATACCAGCAAGGGTTTATGATCACGTAACAACTCTTTGGTGCAATACGATAATTCCGTAATAAAAATCCCACATCAAAATACAGACTGATAAATTAATCCTATCTAAAAAAAAATGATTATATTTGAAAAGAGTATTGTTAAATGATATTCAAGTTATACACATCTTCAAAAAATTGCAACCGTGAGAGTAATTACAACTAACATTCACTCCACTTGTTTTAAGACTGAAAATGGCATTTTCATCGTGATAATCATCGATTCTATTAGCAATTAACAACCTCTATCACATCTTGGCCCATCTATCATCGATCTATTGAGTGCTAATCCCGTAAAAAAGTGTTGCTATAATCATAATCTCTATCGTACCTGATACATTCCATCAATATAATCAACATTGAAGCTTCCGTTTTGTTTCACTAACAGCATAGCTCACTTATCTTCATTAGCATAATGATGCGTGCTTCATTACTGCCTTCATTATGTGATAGCATCAGCAACTCTAAGGACAGGTGGCATAAGTGTCATATTCACAACTGTTAAAATCGTTGCTACATTTCCTTTCATTATAGTTTAATATCCCCCCAAAAAACTGTAATTAGATTAAATTTATCATCATTAAACCTTGTCGATAAAGCTGTCATTAATACTAATAGTGCAACAGAGAGAAAACAATAACAAAAGGGGATATTAATCACTTCTACACATTGACCTGAAATATATGCCAGGAGATACTAGCCTAGATTACGTACGTCATTTCCCTTTAAAATCTAATAATTTAAAGTCGTATTTAATTTCTATGGTGTAAACTACCTCGCTTTCCTTGCGTCACCATCAAATACGTAATCCAGTCACCATGTCAATCCACAATCACAACTGTCTTCCCATTTTATGCCACAATCCATCTCATCAAGTCACTTCCTTAATCCACAATCAAATCATAACTTTTTTTGTTATGTCAGCATCACAACCATAATCAACATTCACCATATCAATCCATAATAATCACAATCATAACTATTCTTTCCTGTCACTATATCCGTCACAACAAGCCGAGTAACACCACCCATACCTCCTCCTCCTACAGCCGCGTCGCCTTCGGGTAGTCGCCAACACCCTCTTCCTCTTCCTCCGCCACCAGCTGCACCTCCTCCTCCACCACCAGCTTCACCTCCTCCTCCACCACGACCTTCCTCTTCAGACAAACACCTCGATCAGCTGATCCTCGTTCACCTTGGACACTACTCGCCACGCTCCTTCTCGTAACTATCTTACACGACCACTGTCTCCAGTTCGACTACCCTATTTCGAGGATTTGGGGGGGGGGGATGTGGAGGGGAAGGGGGAGAGGGGGACTGGGAAGGGGAAGGGGGGAGGGGGTGTGAGAAGGGGAAGGGGGATGGGGTGTGAGAAGGGAAGGGGGAGGGGGTGTGGGAAGGGGAAGGGGTGGGGGGGGGGGGTGAGAAGAGGAAGGGAGGGAGGGAAGAAGGAGAAGGGGAGGGTGTGAGAAGGGGAAGGGGGGGGGAGGGAGGGGTGTGAGGGGGATGGGGAGAGGGGGAAGGGGGGGAGGAAAGAGCAGGAGGGAGGGGAAGGGTGAAGGGGGATGGGGAGAGGAATATGAATAGCCCTAACGACTGGGCCAAAATAGGGGGATGGTGAGAAAGAGGGAAAAACACAACGAAATTGGTGCTTAACAACAGGGCAAACCATCACAAACCATCATCAAATCTGGTATGAATGACCCAAGTGCTTCTTTTTTTTTGTCACTGGTATTTCGGAAGAGAAAAATTGGGGGGAAAACATCGATATAGTTTAAAGTAAGACGTTGATTCCTTCTCGAGCAGGTTAATTAATCATGGAAAATTGGGGAGGTGAGAACTCGAGGAAATGGCCCAATTTCTAGCACGATGCCTATAAGAAATAAATGTTAACACCGAGAATAAATGCAAATGCCTTGTACGTATTTCATTTCGGGATATTCTAGCACACACGCACACACACACACACACACACACACACACACACACACACACACACACACACACACACACACACACACACACACACACACACAGCACACAACGCACGCACCACACACACACAACACACACACACACACACACACACACGCACACACACACACACACACACACACACACACGCACACGCACAATCACACACACACACACACACACACATTCACACACAGAACCACAAATTCAAACGACTAACAACCAGTCTCTATTTGTAACCGCACGGTGTTGTGGTATTGTGTTGGTATGCAGAGGTATGTGTGGTATGTCTAGGGGGGTGGGGGAAGGCTCAGAGGGGGGGGGCTTAAAATGGGGGGTGTAACCGTCAGGTGGTTTTAGTGTGTAAGTGTAAAACATAGAGACTTGGTGTGTATAGTACTGAGTGATGTGTGGATGAGTGGTGTGTGTGTGTGTGTGTGTGTGTGTGTGTGTGTGTGTGTGTGTGTGTGTGTGTGTGTGTGTGTGTGTGTGTGTGTGTGTGTGTGCGTGTGTGTGTGTGCGTGTGTGTGTGTGTGTGTGTGTGCGTGTGTGTGTGTGTGTGTGCATGTGTGTGTTGTGTGGTGTGTGTGTGTGTGTGTGTGTGTATGTGTGTGTGTGTGTGTGTGTGTGTGTGTGTGTGTGTGTGTGTGTGTGTGTGTGTGTGTGTGTGTGTGTGTGTGTGTGTGTGTGTGTGTGTGTGTGTGTGTGTGTGTGCGTAAAAGGCTAATACACCTAAACACATAAAACAGCAAAAAAAAAAATAAAAAAATAAATAAAAATCGTTCAGACAGGATGAATCTACGATCGACTCATCACTTATTAGTTGGAATGACACTGCGCTCTTTGGAATATTCCCGATTCCAACTCCGGTTCATTTCCCTTAAGGCATCATCTCCACATTTTTTTTTATATATATATAAATCATATTTCTAATTTCTTGGCTCTTTTTCTCTCACTTTTTTCTAATGGTTGGAACTATGAAAAGCAATCATAAATACTAATTTTGAAATAGACACAAGACAAAAAAATACAATATAAAAAATACTCATAATAATATAAAGAGTAAAAAAAATATAGTGAAAAAATTAACACTAATCATGGGAAAAATATATTTCGAACCTATACCATTCATATACCATTAGGTGACGCAATACGTAACGAAAAGCAAAAGCAATAACAATAATTGCAGTTCCAATTTCACTACAACACCCCCCCCCCTACCCCCATAACCGAAAACAATTATCTCAAAAATTAAGATAACCCATTCATAACAACAGTGCCAGTCATAATAACAGTGCCACACAGACCAACACCACCACCTGTGAACACGACAGACATTGAGAGCCTACACGGAAGCCACAACACCTGGCGTGGTGTATCTTCGAGCTGACAACACCATGAATTAAAAAAATACGTATATAGAGATGCAAAACTCGTGTTAATGGCAATCAGGTCGTATGTAAAATGCATTTATAATCAAGACTTGTGGAAGGAAGCGAAAATAAATTATGTTTATGGTGCATTTCAATTTGTATCTACAGATGACTAAATATATGAAATATGCATAGAAGTGCATAAAGTGCTTGTTTATTTATCACTATCTACCCACGTGCGCAAGACAGACAGACAGACACACGTACACACACACAATTCATATATATATTATATATATATATATATATATAGTATATAAATATATATAGTATATTATATATAGTATATATATATAATATATATATATTATATATTATATATATATATATATATATATATATTATTATATATATCATATATAAATGTATGTGCGTGTATTGACACTTACACGCGCCATCACTTCATCAACACACACTGCTATTCATATATTTATAAGGGGGATTACCGCTCTTACTCAAGAGCCTGTTCAGCTACAACGCAACACACAATAATTATGGAAACGCAAAGATGTCGAAAACAGCAAAAGTGGGGAGGAAAATGCTTAAAAAAAAATAAAACAAACATACAAAAAAGAGATAAAGACAGCACAAAAAAAGATAAAAAACACACACATACACAAAGAAGATAAAACACACACACACACAAAAAAAAAGATAAAAAACACACACACACAAAGATAAAACACAGACCACTTGTACAACAGGTGTACAAACGAGTTTCAATGATGCAAACAACCGCACGAGCTATTCCGTCGCTTGCATTTCAGAAAACAGTTGAAGCTGAACAACCGGTGCTGAACAACGGGTCCATCAAAGCCTATTGGTCCGGAAAACTACCTTCTACTCTGCATAATTCGTCCGTTACAGTGCGGTTGGATCCATCACACCATACCAGCCACCTATGTGCGATTCGAACCTTTGACACCATACATAACAAAGTACAGTGTAATTACACCGTACTAACCGCTACGGTGATTGGAACTATTACACTATACCAGCTGCCACATTACAACTACAACCACATCACCATACCAGTCGTTACAGTGAAAATGGAACCATTACACCATAATTATCCAACAGGAAACGGTACCTACTTAGTGTCATAAAAAGGAAATTCCATATTATTATATAATTTACCACAACAATCCTTAAAAAAAAAAAAAAAAAATCGTCATTATATCTATCCACAACCATAGTGATTACCATGCAGTCTTCCATACACATTAAAGTAAATAATACGCACGTACAAGGTAAAAAAAAAAATAAAAAAATAAAAAATAAAAAAATAAATAAATAATTAATTAATTTGATGAGAATCATAACATAAACAAAAATCATATTTCTGTTTATTTATCTTTGTTAATCTTCGTTGCAATAATAAATAAACAAATAATTATATAAATGAGCCAGGTGTGTCTGAGAAAAAATTAGTATACTGCATTTCTAGAAATTATTACCAACATACTGCATTTCTCTAAATCATTTACGTCGGGAAAAAAAACTGCATTTCCGTAAATAATTTACCTCGCAAAACATACTGCATTTCTCTCATTAATTTGCCTCATAAAAAAAACAACATTCTGTATTTTTTCTAAATAATTTCCGTCGCAAAAAAGAAAAAAAAAGAATTAAAAAAAATAAAAATGTACGTTTAATAATAATCTTTAAAAATATATATACATGATAAACCTACTACTTTTTTTTCGCTTAAAATAGTTCTTCAAATTATTTAATTCTTTTTTACTCGTTATCTACCGTTTCCTCCATCTTGCTTCCAATTAGGTAAACACGTGTAAGCGATATACAGCCTAAAAATAACCCCAAACAAAATTATATTCAGTCAAGTGTTACCCGCATACACTTAAAAATATTCTTAAAATGCACCAAAAATATATTTAAAATGCACTAAAAATATATTTTTTAAAAATGCAAAAATGCACTAAAAATAATTGTAAAAGAAAAAAATGCTAAAAGTAAAAAATGCACAAAAATTCGTTTGAAGTTACACCACAATTTTCAAATGCACAATAAAACGAAATACACTTAAAACAAACAAGAAAACAAAAAGAACAAAGAACAAAAACTCACACCTACACCCGCTTAGTCCCAGAACTATCCGAGAAGTTCCCGTCCATCGTGTACAATAGTTCCAACTGGTTCTATTACTCATCTTCGACCCCCCCCCTCCTCCCTCCCCATCCCTCCTCCCTCGTCACCGTCTATCCTTCCTAATCTCTTTCTTTGTTTTATTATCACTTCCACTCGTTCTCCCGCGCTCCCCTCTCCCTTCCCCCGCTCCCTCGTTCCTTCTTTTATCACGCTCTATCTCTCACTTTTCTTCTCTCTCTCTCTCTCTCTCTCTCTCTCTCTCTCTCTCTCTCTCTCCTCTCTCTCTCTCTCTCTCTTCTCTCTCTCTCTCTTCTCTCTCTCTCTCTCTCTCTCTCTCTTCCTTCCATTTTCCTTCTCCCTGCCTCCCTCCCTCCATCTTTCTTCCCGCCCTTCCTTAATTTATCTTCCTAAATACAATTCTCTCTCCCTCTTTCCCTCGCACCTTCCATTGCCTCACGAAGTGTCTCCATAGCGAGCAAAAACTCCGAAAGTCTCTGTCTCTCTCTCTCTCTCTCTCTCTCTCTCTCTCTCTCTCTCTCTCTCTCTCTCTCTCTCTCTCTCTCTCTCTCTCTCTCTCTCTCTCTCTCTCTCTCTGCTCTATACAGTTGCGTTCAAGATTATAACTAAAATTAAGAGAGAGAGAGAGAGAGAGAGAGAGAGAGAGAGAGAGAGAGAGAGAGAGAATAAAAAAAGCAATCTATATTCCACGTCAAAATAAGAATTTATGAGAGCTTCGTTACGTAAGGAGAGAATTTCTTTCAGTGTAAACATTTTATAAAAAAAGAATATTGTGCTAGATTTTTTTAAATTCTAAATTCCACCGGAATTTAATATGGCACGTTGCCATATAACGATATTTTTTTATACTAAAAACATTTCGTAATATTCCTTATATCCTTCGTTACAGCGCACCAGATTTGAACATACAATTCTACGTATTTTTCTTTATATATCTCTCCCCCTAAAAAATTCTAACGAAAATAACAAAATAAAAAACATTTTGAAAAGAAATAACGAAAAAAGACGAAATATCTTCCCGCCAAAAAGCTGACAATAATGATAATAAAAACACCCAGCTGACATCCCGCGTTCCCTTCCAGCCAAGAACCAACGTCTCATTTCTCCTCCCTATCGCTTCCCATTTCCTTCCCTCCCTCTCTCCCTCCCTTTATCTCTTCCTCTGCCCCTCTCTCCTCCACTTTACTCTCCTCCTTTGTCCCTCTCTCCCTCATTTTTATCTCTTCCTTTGCTACACTTTCCCTCACTTTTCGCTTCTCTTTTCTCCCTCTCTCCCTCATTTTATCTCTTCCTCTTTCCTTCACTTTATTCTCCTCTGTCCCTTTTCCTTCTCATTTTATCTCCCTCTCTGTTCCTCTTCTCCCTCACTTTTCTCCGTTCATCTCTCCTTCAATTTACCCTGCACCTTCGCTGTCCCTTTCTCTCTCCCTTTACCTCGTCCATTCCTCTTCCCTCCCCCTCTTTTCCTTTGTCCCTCTCTTTCTCCTCCTCCTCCTTTATTCCTCTTCATTTCCACCTTCCGTCTGTCTCTCCTCCTCCCATCTCCCTCACTTTACCTCCCCCTTTGTCCTCCTCCCTCCCTTCATCGCTCCTCCTCTGTCCCTCTCTCCCTCCCTTTCCTCTCCCCTCTACCTGACGCCTTTCCCTCCCCCCCTCTCTCCCCTTCTCCATCTCCTCCGTCTACTCGATCCCACCCTTCTCTCGCTCCTACCCTCCCTCCCTCCCCCTCTCCCCACTCCCCGTCCCTTCCGTCCACCATAACCCACCCTTATCTCCCTCTCCACCCATAGCCCTTATCTCCCCTACTCTTCTCTCCCTCTTCCCTCTCCCCCTTACTTATCAGAACCCATTTCTTATCTCCCTCTGTTCCCCTTCTCCTCACTCGCTCCCTATCTCCCTCACTCCGCTCCCCCCTCCTCGTCTACCCACCCCTATAAACCCCTCAGAACCCATCCGAACCCACCATAACTCACTATAACCCACCAGATCAAAATAGAACCTCTCAGAACCCACTAGAACCCATCACAGCTCAACTAAAACCCACCAGGTCAAATAGAACCCCAAAACCCATTAGAACCCCTCAGAACCCACTAGAACCTTCCAGAACCCATCACAGCTCACTAAAACCCGCCAGATCAAAATAGAACCCCCAACAGCCTACGAGAACCTCTCAGACTCACTAGAACCACCCAACCCATCATAACTCACTAAAACCCACAAGATCAAACAGAACCTCTCAGAGCCCACTAGAACCCACCACAACCCATCATTACATAAAACCCCGCCAGATCAAAACAGAACCTCCAACACCCCACCAGAACCTCTCACAGCCCACTAGAACCCACCCGAGCCCAGTAGAACCCATCAGAACCTCACTGCCCGCCCGCCGCCTCTGTCCCAGACACCAATCTAACCCAACCTCGTTATCTTGGACTCTTCTACCCCCGCCCCCCCTCAATCCCCGACCACCCCCCCCCCCCACTCACTCCCCAATCCAATCCTCTGCGACTCTCCCGCACGTACACACACATACGCACATGTACACATACTATTGCTACTCTCACGCGGGGTTCTATACTCTCCCTTTTCATTTTCTCGTTCTCCTCCTCCTCTTTCTTTCTTCTTCTTTTCGTGTGTCTTTCTACGTCTTTTTTTTTTTCTTTTGGTCCTTTGTCTTTTTTTCTCTTGTCTTCTCCTTTTGTTCTTTCGTTGTCTTCTTTTTTCTTTCTCTCTCTCTTGTTCTGCTTCGTACGATTTATTTTTGCCTTTCTCTCTCTCTTCTCTCTCTCTCTCTCTCTCTCTTCTCTCTCTCTCTCTCTCTCTCTCTCTCTCTCTCTCGTATTTCTGTCTTTCTCTCTCTCATTTATATCCTTCTCTTTTTTTATCCTATCAGTTTTGTATCCTCCAGGATGCAGACACGTACACATACATACACGCACGTAAGCACACACACACACACACACACAACACACACACACACACACACACACACACACACACACACACACACACACACACACACAACACACAACATTTGTATTCCTCATGCCAACATGACCTACTCACCTCATACCCTTCCCGAGTACCTGCTTCCCCCTCCCCCTCCCCACTTCCCTTCCCCCCTCCTCCCACAACCCTTTCCCCCTCCTCCCCCCACCCCACCCCTGAATGCAGGTTCGCTCCACTGCGCTTCGCCCCCCCCCCTTGTCCCTCTCCCTCTCCCCCCTCCCTCGTGCTCCTCATCCTCCCCTCCCTCTCCCCCTCCCCTGCGCTCTATACCCCTCCCTCCCCCTCCCTGCGCTTCCCGCCCCTCTCCTCTCCCCCTCCCTCCCTCCATGTGTTCGTTCTTACGTTCCATCATGCCCACCTACCCCTACCCTCCCTTCCCTCATCACCCCCTCCCTACCTCTGCCCTCACCCCCCCTCAATCCTCACTATCCTCTCTCTGTCTCTGTCTCTCTCTTCCCTTTTTTCTCTCTCTTGTCCACTTCCCCTTCTTTCTGTCTTTCTGTCTGTCTGTCTGCCTGTCTCTCTCTTCTCTCTCTCTCTCTCTCTCTCTCTCTCTCTCTCTCTCTCTTCTCTCTCTCTCTCTCTCTCTCTCTCTCTCTCTCTCTCTCTCTCTCTTCTTCTCTGTGGACGCATAATCTTGCTTCCCTCTAACCTTCTCCTCATTCTCCCTCTCATTCTTTCATTTCCCTTTTCGTCTCACCTCATTTCCTCTTCTTCCTGTCATAATCACTATTGCTATATCTATTTTTCAGATTCTATTTTATCTATCTATCCACTTTTTATCTTTATTTCATTTTATTCGCCAATCTATCTACTTTAGTTTTCGTCTTTTTAATTTCATTTTCTCCTCTATCTATCAACTTACTTTCAACCTTTTTAATTGCACTTTATTCCTCATTTTTATCAAATCTATTTATTTACGGAATACCCCCCCCCTCACCGCCACTTTAATTAGCACTGGCCGTCCATTTAAAGTCAATATC
Organism: Penaeus vannamei; assembly: GCF_003789085.1. NCBI lineage: Eukaryota > Metazoa > Arthropoda > Malacostraca > Decapoda > Penaeidae > Penaeus > Penaeus vannamei. The sequence continues at coordinate 522,334 of NW_020870928.1, forward strand.
ACCATCATCATTAATAATTCATATTGTTTCGTGTTGTCGTCATCACCCGCCACCCATGATCATCATTAATAATCATCCGAATTACGATAATGATCATCATCATCATTGTGGTGAGGTATTAGTCATCGGGGTTTATCATTAATTCTAATTTACTCTTGTCTTTCTTTTTTGTTCTTTTATTTATTTATTTATTTATTTATTATTATTATTATTATTATTATTATTATTATTATTATTATTATTATATTATTATTATTATTTATTATTATTATTATTATTATTATTATATTATTAATTATTATTATTATTATTATTATTATTATTATCATTATCATTATCATTATATTATCATTATCATTATTATTTATTATTATTATTATTATTATTATTATTATTATTATTATTATTATTATTATTATTATTATTATTATCATTATTATTATTATTATTATTATATATATATATATATATTTTTTTTTTGGGGGGGGTTGTGGTATGTATTTTTTCTTTTATGCTATTTTCGTAATTTTAAAAATTTAATCCCGAATCTTTAAAAATGACTATTTTTTCGGTTTCGTTTCTCCCATCTCTCTCTTGCTTTTCCCTTCTTTCTCTCTCTCTCTGTTTGTCCCCTTTTCTCTCTCTGCTCTTTCCCTTCTGCCTCTCCCTCTCTTTCTAGCCCCCCTCTTTCTCCTCCTCTTCTTCCTATCACTCTTTTTCTCCCCTCTCATCCATTCCTTCCCTTCTTCCTGTCTCTCTCTTCGTCCCCTCTCCTCTCTCCTCCATCTCTTCTTCCTGTCTCTCTCTTCGTCCCCTCTTCTCTCTCCTCCTCCCCTTCTTCCCGTCTCTCTCTTCTCCCCTCTCTCTCTCCTCCACCTCTTCTGTCTCTCTCTTCGTCTCTCCTCTCGTCTCTCTCTTCGTCCCCTCTTCTCTATCCACCCCTTTCTTAGCCGCTTCTTCCTTACTTCCCTTACCCTCTATTTTTCCATTTCATCTTTACATCGTCCTCTCATCTCCCCTCTTTCACCCTCATTCACCTACACCCTTCACTTGCGTCCCTGTTTCTCTCTCTCTCTCTCTCTCTTTCTCTCTTTTTTTACTCTCTCCCCCTTTCCTCCTTTCTTTATTACCGCCTTGCATCCCCTCATTCACTCCCCTCTCGCTTTTATTCTTGCTCCTCCCCTCTTCGGCTCTTACCCTCTTTTTTTTTCTTTTTTTTTTTACTTCTTCCTCATTTTTCTTCCTCGTTTCTCTTCCTAGATCCTTCTCCTCCTCGTCTTCCTCCTTCGTTCTGTTCTCCTCTCTCCTTTCTCGTCTTTTTACCTTCTCTACATTTTTCCTACCTCTCTCCTTTCTTCGTTCCTCTGTCTTGTCTGTCTGTCTGTCTGTGTGTCTGTCTCTGTCTGTCTGTCTGTCTGTCTGTCTCTACTCACCTCTTCCATGCATCCCATTTCCTTATCTCCTTCTATCCCTTTCCTTTCCCCATTTCTTTTTTTCTATCATAACCCTTTTTTCCCTCCACCTGGTCTCTCTTTCTCATCCCCCCATTTCCCTCCCTTCCTTTCTTCCTTCTGTTTCTCTTACCTTTACCTCCCTGCCTCCTCCTTTCCTCCTTCCATCCTCTTCCTTTCTCCCTCTTCGTCCTTCCCTCCCTCTCTTCCTACTATTTCTTTTATTTAAACCTTCCTACTTCCATTATCTTGTTCTCTTCTTGTTCCTCATTCCCTCCATTTCTTCCAACTATTTCTTTTATTCATACCTTCCTCCTTCCCTCCTTTTCATCCTCTTGCTCTCTGTCTCTCTTCCTCTTGTTCTCTCCCTCTTCTTCCTTCGCTCCTTCCATTCTCCCCCTCTTCCTCCTTCTCTCCTTCCACTCTCTCCCTCTTCCTCCCTCTCCCCCTTGACGTTCGCTTCCTCCTTTTTATGGCTCACCCTCCCTCTACATCCTCTTCCTTTTCCTCCTCCTTCTCGTCTGTCTAATCCCTCTCTTCCTCCTCCTCCCGTTTTTATCTTCTATTATCAACTGTAAACTTAATCCCTCTCTTTTATGGTTCCTCTTCTTCACCTCTTCCTTCTTCTCTTTCTCCTGCTTCTCTTTCTGCTCCTTCTTTCTCTTTCTTTCTCTTTCTACCTCCTCCCCCTCCTTCTCCTCCTTTCTCCTCTTCCTTCCTTCTCCTCCTCCTTTCCTCATTCTCCTCCTTATTATCATTACCATCATCATTATTGCCATCATCATCATTATTATTGCTCCTCCCCCTCCTTTCAAAACTTTCTTTCCTCCCTCCCTTTTTCCGCCCTGTAACACCCCCTTCCCTCCCTCCACTCGCCCCTCTCTCCCCTCTTCCAATCCCAATCTTTATCACCATCCCCACCACCCCCACCATCATCATCGATATCCCTTTCCTCATCACATTATTATCATCCATCATCACCTCTCACCGTCTCTCTCTCTCTCTCTCTCTCTCTCTCTCTCTCTCTCTCTCTCTCTCTCTCTCTCTCTCTCTCTCTCTCTCTCTCTCTCTCTCTCTCTATCACTGTCTCCTTGGATACTCCATCCTTCTTTTTGCCATTCTCCATTTCCTGATATTCTTCACCTCCTCTCGCCTCTCTCTCCTTTCTCTTCGTTCATTTTTCAACCCTCATTTTTTCCCCTTCGCTCAATTCTCTCTTTTCCTTTCTCATTTTCCTATATTTTCTCTCTCCTCTTCATTCGCTCATTTTCCTCATTTTCTTCTCCCTTCTCTTGGATGCCATTCGCTTCATTCAATTATTTTAATTCCTTCATTCTTTCCTCCCCCCAACTATTCCCTCCTCCCTTCCTCATTCCTCCCCTAATTTCCCTTCTCCCTCATTCCCTCCTCTCAATTTTCCCCTCTCCCTTTCTCATCTCCCCCCTCATCATCCCCTTTCCTCCACACATTTATTCCCCCATTCCCTTCCCCTGTATACGCCATTTTCCCCCTCCCTTTCCCTCTTCATTTCCTTCTTCATTTTCCCTTCGTCAACTTTATTTTCTGTCTGGTCCGTTTCCATTTATTCGTACTCTCACTATTGCTCCTTAATTTTCCCCTGTTCGACCCTTTCTCTCGTTCTTTCTACATTTACTTCTCCCTCTTCCTCTTCTTCCGTTTATTCTCTCTCTCTCTCTCTCTCATCCTCCTTTCCTCCTTAGATACCTCTCTCCTATCCGACCCTTCCTCTCTTCCTTTCTTTCTTCCTCTCCCTCTCTCCCCATGCCTCTCGTTCTCTCTCTCATTCTTCTTGTTCTCTCCCCCTATCTCCCCATTCCTTATCCTCTCTCTCTCTTTTCCCATTCCTTTACCTCTCTCTGTCTCCTCATTCCTTATCCTCTCCCTCTCTTTTCCTATTCCTCTCTGTCTCCTTCTCCCCCATTCCTCTCCTTCCTCTCTTCCCATTTCTCTTACTCTCCTTCCATTTCTCTCCTCCCTCTCTCCCCATTTCTCTCACTCTCCTTCCACTCTCCCATTTCTCTCCTCCCTTTTCTCTCCTCCCCTCTCCCCATTTCTCTCATTCTCCCTCTATTTCTCTCCTCCCTCTCCTCTCTCTCATCTCCCATCCAATTCCTTCCTCATAACAAACTCCCCTCATTTCTCAAGCCAATTTCATGACTCCCCCCCCCCCCAAAAAAAAAAAAAAATCGACGAGGATATTACAACATTTCGGATATATCTTAATATATATGAGTCACGGAATTACCAACATTTTTTTTTTTTTTGAAAGACGTCTGAGTCACCAACTTGTATATATTTTTTTTTCCTTAAAATATAAATAAACGATTAAAATTTCATAAAAATGAAAAAAAAATATGAATGACTAGAGATGAGTTTGCAAAATTTTCATCAATCGAGAGTTAGTCAATAAAGTGCTAAGTTGGGGTGAGTCAAGTTGCATCTTAAAGAGTCCGATTTTCTTCATTTTTCTTCTTCTTCTTCGTCGTCGTCCACTTATTTTCTTGTTCTTTTCTTTCGTTTTGTTCTTCGTTTTTTTCAACTTCTTTGTCTTCGTTTTGGGCCTTCTTCTTCTCTTGGTCTTCTTCTTGTTCTTATTCTTGTCCTCTTTCTCCTTCTCCTTCTCTGTTTCTGATTCTTTCTCCTCCTCCTCCTCCTCCTCCTCCTCCTCCTCCTCCTCTCCTCCTCCTCCTCCTCCTCCTCCTCCTCCTCCTCTCCTCCGTTTCTCTCTATCTTCTTGTCCTTCTTCTTTTCCTCTTCTTGTCCTTCTTCTTTCCTCTTCTCAAAAACTTAAAATTAACTTAAACCACATTCCCTTAAACCCTTAAGAATAAAATAAGTAAATAAAGGAGATCCAACATAGGCCGATGATTTACCTTAGGAAAAAGCAACAGATAAACAAATAAAGAGAAAAAATAAAAGACGGGAGATACGAAGGGTGGAGAGAGAGGAAAGGAGAAGGAGGAGGAGAAGGAAGAGGCGGGGGGAGGGGGAGGGAGAAGAGAGAGAAAAGGAGAGAGCGGAGAGAAAGAGAAAGAGAAGAGAAAGAAGAGAGAGAAAGAGAGAGAGAGAGAAGAGAAGAGAGAGAGAGAAGAGAAAGAGAAAGAGAAAGAGAAAGAGAGAGAGAGAGAGAGAGAGAAATTGCTATAACCATATCCTTAATCAGATACACAGTTAAATAGACCAATAGACGACCCTAAAAAAAAAAAAACACAAGAGAGAGAGAAGATATAAAAAGGGGAAATGAAACAGAGAAACAGAGAAAGAAATAATCCAATTACCCTAACCCAAACACTCCAATTCCACCGAAGAAAAGAAAAGAAAAGAAAAGAAAATCTTAACGTACCCCTGACAACGAAAAAGAGACACAGAAAGAAATAGAAAAATAAAAATTCTAACATACCCTTGCCCTAAGAAGAGATAGAAAGAACAAAAAAATTTAAAATCCTGACCCGAAGAAAGACAGAAAAACAAAAAAATAAAAGGAGAGACAGACAGACAGAATACAAAAAAAAAAAATATATCTATCATACCCTAACCCGAAGAAGAGACATAAAAGACTTTTTCTAATAACAAAAAAATAAAAAAAAATCTGAACATACCCTGGGCCACGGGAGTTTTTGGAGTGCGATGCCCAGCTCCAATGACCCGGTCACTGCTGCCGCCACTCGTTTGTTCGCTGCTGGCGATGCTGTCGTTGCTCTTGCCGTTGTCGCTGTTGCAAATCTCGAACCTGCTGTTCATGGCACCTCAGCCTCACATGGTCAAGTCGCCGCCGCTCCTGCCGAAGGTCAAGGGAAGGTCAGGGGAAGGTCAGGGAGAGAGGGGCGTTGCGAGAGAGGCGGTAAAACGGGTAAAAGGCGTGACGAAAGAAAACGGGGGTGGCGATAGAAAACGGGGATGGCGGAAGAAAATGGGAAGATGAAAGAAAACGGGAATGGCGGAAGAAAATGGGATCACGAAAGAAAACGGAGTTGAAAGAAAATGGGAATATGTATGTGCATTCGATCAGTGTACAATCTGTCTAAATTACATGGTATGACGTCATTAGCTACCATCATTACTAATTAAAACCTTGAACCAAAATAAATCATATAATCAAACAAACAGGTAACAGGGGAAGGAGTGAGGGGGGGATACGACTGATCCCCCCCCTCCATCCTAGACCAAATATGCCTATGGCCACTATGAATCTGCAGGGAGTAGGATGCGAAAGAGGAGACACTCCTTCTTCGTCTCGCTCTCTCTCTCTCTCTCTCTCTCTCTCTCTCTCTCTTCTCTCTCTCTCTCTCTCTCTCTCTCTCTCTCTCTCTCTCTCTCTCCTCTCTCTCTCTCTCTCTCTTCTCCTCTCTTCCTCTCTCTCGCTCCTCTTTTCTCTTCTCTCGCTCTCTCTCTCTCTCTCTCTCTCTCTCTCTCTCTCTCTCTCTCTCTCTCTCTCTCTCGTCTCATCTCTCTCTGCTCTCTCTCTCTCTCTCTTCTTCCCCATATATATCCAGTACATCCCAACAAACAATAACAAAAATCCACCGTTTTCTCACACAATCATCTTTTCGTCTTAACAACAACAAACAACAATAACACCACACCATCAACTACAACAACAACAGAGACAACAACAACACCTCATGTTTTCACCATCACAGGTAAGACAGGTGCTCCCTTACGTCAATCATTACCTATGACGAGTTTTTTCTTGTTTATTTGTGAATTTTAAGATACCTTACACTTCGATTCGAATTTCGGTTGTCAAGGACGTGTAGAGTTAATTCCCTCTCTTTCTTTCTCTTTCTTTTTATCTTTTTATCTTTTTTTTCTTTTCTTTCTCTGTTTCTCTCTCTCCTTCCCTTCTGCCATCTCTCTCTCTCTCTCTCTCTCTCTCTCTCCTTCTCTCTCATCTCTCTCTCTCTCTCTTCTCTCTCTCTCTCACTCTCACTCTCACTCTCACTCTCACTCTCACTCTCACTGTCTCTCACTCTCACTCTCATCTCTCACTCTCACTCTCACTCTCTCTCTCTCTCTCTCTCTCACTCTCCTCTCTCTCTCTTCTCTCTTACTAACTTTTTCTCTTTCCCTCTCCCCCTCTTTCTCTCTCTCTCCCTCTCCCCTTTTCTTTCTTTTCTTTCTTTCTTTTCTTTCTTTCTTTCTTTCTCTCTTCTCTCCTCTCTCTCTCACCTAATATATCTCACAAGTCTAATTCTCTTTGCCAAGGCGGAAGGCTAATCAAATTTCATTTTACTTCGTCCCCCTTTTTTTTCCTTTTCAAATCTTTATATTACAATTTTCCGGTAATTAGCACCAACCCTTCGTTGAGTACAATGCTTTGCCGTAAATTTCGCTCGGGAATGGGTGGGAGGGAAGGAGAAGGGAAGGATGGAGGGAAGGAGAGGGGAGAAGGGAAGGATGGAGGGAAGGAGAGGGGAGATAATGGGTGGGAGGGAGAGGAGGGAGGGAGGGGAGGGAGAGGGGAGAGGAGATATTGTGAGGGAGGGAGGGAGAGAGGGAGAGAGGGAGGGAAGGAGAAGGGAAGGAGAGGGAGATAATGGGTGGGAGGGAGGGAGGGAGGGAGGGAGGGAGGAGGGTAGATATTGTGAGGGAGGGAGGGAGAGAGGGAGGGAAGGAGAGGGGGAGATAATGGGAGGGAGGGAGGGAGAGGGGAGGTGATGGGAGGGAGGGGGGGAGGGAGGGAGGGAGGAGGGATGATGGGAGAGAAGGAGGACAAGGGAGGGAAGGAGGTGAGTGAGGGGAAAAAAGAACAGATTGTAGAAGGAAAAACGTGACAATGGAGACAAAGTAAATGATATCCAACGACACAAGGTAGACAGATGAACAGATACGATAGATAAGACAAACAGACAGACAGAAAAAGACAACAAACAGACAAACAGACAGACAAAGACGAGACAAACACGAATTAGAGAAAGACAAACAAACAGATCCAGAGAAAGAGACAAACAGACAGACAGACAATAGACAAAGTAAAGACAACCAACAGACAGAGCAAGAGAAAAGACAAAAACAAATGCAAACCAGACAGACAGAGACCAACAGAACAGACAGACAACAACAGACAATACGAAGAGGGGACCAACAGACAGAGAAGACAGGAAAACAAAAAAAACCGCGCCTTCGCTTCTCTTTCTGTCCACGGTCAACGGTCTCGCTTTTCCGTGGGAGGAGGAGGGGGGGAGGGGGAAGGGAGAGGGGGAGAGGAAGGAGTGAGAGAAAAGGAAGAAGGTTGGATGGGGGGGGGGGGCGGGAGAGAGAGGAGAAGGTGGGGGGAGGGGCGGGAGAGGAGGAGAAGGGTGGGGGGGAGGGGGGGGGGGTGGGGGGGGGGGGAGGAGAGAGAAGAGAGAAGGTGTGGGGAAAGGGCGGAGAGAGAGAGAAAGGTGGAGGGGGGGGTTGGGGAGACCAGAAGGGTTTTTGGGGGGGGGGGGGGTGAAATCTAGCTTTTTTTGTTCTTTTTTTTTTTTTTTCTTTTTTTTGAACGGGTGTGGAGACTAAAAAAAGTTGATGAGAGTACAAACACCTACTGGGCATGTCGCTTTATCAATAGAAGGCAATTTTCACCGAAATGGATACGGGAAATAATTGTGTTTTTCTATTCGTGTTTTTTTTATTTGTTTTGCTCCTCTCTCCTTGTTTTTGTTTTACGTAAGATCCGGATTAAATATGACACCATAATAAGGAAATATGAGATAAAAATTGGAAGATAGGAAACGAAAAAGGAAAATAAATATATACATTCTCGTAAACATGCCTAATGTAAACAAAGACAAAAGAAATGTGTTATGTCAATGAAACAATTACAAAAAAATAGGACAGTTATAATAACAACAACAACCATAACAATCAAAATACGAACAAAAGCAAAACAACATCAATAACAATAACAACAAAACTAATAACTAGCGATGATGACCATTGACATATATAATACTCCCCCCCCCCCTAAAAAAATATATATCAAATAAACAAGATATAATAAACAATAAAATAAAAAACAATTCTATTTTCACACCACTTCTTGGCCAATTGTCTATCCCTTCCGACTGGCGTAACTAATAAGAGGGAACGCCATACATTAACAAGCGAGAGTAAAGAGAGAAGGAGACGGGAGAGGAGAGGAGGAGAGAGGAGAGGGAGGAAGAGAGGAGAGAGGGAGAGAGGAGAGGGAGAAGGGAAGGAGAAGGGAAGGGAGAGGGAGAGGGAGAGGAGAGAGGGGAGAAGGAGAGGGAGGGGGAGGGAAGAGAGGAGGGGAGGGGGAGAGGGATGAGGGAGAGACGAAGGAAGAGGGGGGGGGGAGGAAGGAGGGAGGAAGGGAGGGAGGAGGGAGGAGGGAGGGAGGGAGGGAGAGAGAGAGAGAGAGAGGGAGGGAGGGAAGAAGAGAGAGAAGAGAAGAGAAGAGAAGAAAGAAGAGAAGGAGGAAAGAGAAGAGGAGAGAGAAGAAGAGAAGAGAAGAGAAGAGAAGAGAAGAAAAGAGAAGAGAAGAGAAGAGAAGAGAAGAGAAGAGAAGAGAAGAGGAGAGAGAGAGAGAGAGAGAGAGAGAGAGAGAGAGAGAGAGGAGGAGAAAGAAGAGAGAGAAGAGAGAGAGGAGAAGAGAGAGAAAGAGAAAGAGAAAAAGAGAGAGAAAGAGGAAAGAGAGAGAAAAGAGAAAGAGAGAGAGAGAGAGAGAGAGAGAGAGAGAGAGAGGAGAGAGAGGAGAAGAGAGAGAGAGAGAGAGGAGAGAAAGAAGAGAGAGAGAGAGAGAGAGAGACGAGAGAGAGGGGCGAGAGAGAGAGAGAGAGAGAGAGAGAGAGAGGAGAGAGACGAGAGAGAGGAGAGGAGAGGGAGAGAAGGCGAGAGAAAAGCACGAGAGGTCGAGGAGGGGAGATTGTCAACAACAACCAAGCCAACATAAATAAAACACAAACAGGTATGGGGGTTTGTTTATTTCCTCAAATTTTGACTGTCTTGTTTAGATGTCGCTTGACCTTGATTGCTTTGATTTCTTTGTGGATGTTTGTTTTTTGTGTTTTCTGTTTTGGGTTTTGTTTATTTTTGTATAATTATGTTGTTTGGTTTGAAACCGACTTGGTTTTTTCTCCCTCCTTAATCTTTTTCCTTCTCGCCTCGATGACTACTCTCCCTCCTTCGGCTCATCAC
>NW_020870928.1:532044-539544 GCF_003789085.1 Penaeus vannamei
CAACCTAGTTGACTGTCTTATCCTAATCTATGTATAGCTTAAGAACTGATCACCTCATACAATTTATTGTAAGTTTTTTTCGTTAAACTCAGACTTTGTTTATTTTGGTACTTTACGTCAATAAATTATCATCTTCGAGTAAGCCTAAAGGAAATTATGCAATATATAGACATTCAACAACTTAAGGATTTCTGGAAACTCCATGACAGCAATAAACGAGCATATTTGGGAGGCTTGATTTGTGGGAGGCAATCTGGCTGGGACATTTGTGAAAAGTGACATGGAATATTTCAGCCTTGTTAATCAGGAGGAATTTGGCCAAATCTTTTTTTTCCCTATTTTCGTGTGGCGTTATTTTTAATCTTATGAGTAATAAAATTATGATGAATATTTATATGTAAAATAAAAAGAAATAAATCGCTTGCATCCACTTGTTAGTTTGTCTTTATACTTCACCCTCACATGAGAAATACTTCTTAAGTCGGCCCCCGCCGAGATCTTCTCTTAAATCCACGCTTATCTACTCTTACCTACCCTACCTGAACTAATACCTTCACGGGTTAACTCCTCAGTTTACCAGACTCAACTTCAGCTACTCCAATTACTATTCAGGATCTACCTTTATCAGTCTTATTCTACTCAAACAAAACAGTTTTTAGCACAAATCTACTCCTATTCTACCCAAGTATCAAAACTGTCATGGTTTGATATCCAAAATTTATCGTCATCTACTCTTATAGATCTGTCTGAAGAAATCTATTTTTTTCATATTTCGTATCTATTCCTTTTTGCTCAAATATCTATAATAACTTACCCTCGGAAATCTCATCATCCGCCAAAATCTATTCATGCTTTTACATCCTGAATCTATAATCTACTTTCATCTACTCTAAATATATACACGACCTACTTTCACGAACAATAATCTACCCTAAACATCCACTAAGCGCCACAGAGTTCATTCTTAGATCCTACCCCGCACAGCTGTTATCAATCCTTATTCGCTTCCAATTGGTGTATGGGTCGTTGGGTCATCAACCATTGAATTATGATCTAACGGTGAATTTTAGCCAAAGTCTGATGACGAGCCAAATCACTAAGAAATTGTGAAGTAGAATAGAGATGCGATAACAATCATCACTAGGATGAAGATGGAAATAAAAACGCGACTTAATGCAAATAAACACGGGAATTGCCAGAAGGTAATCCATTTTTGATCTTTGGGTTTTCATCCTCATTCCCCGAAATTCAGAAGACTAATATTTTAATTCAAATACAACCTGTAAGTTGATACAGCAATGTTGCTAGTTTCTGATATTTAACAAATTATGCCCTTCCTTTCACCTGTATTAAGCATTATTAAATTGCTGATTTAGGGCTAATGTACAATTTATTTTTGTTTATGGCGACCTCTTTCCACTGAACATTGAGCCGAAGGTTTCTCGTTTGCAAATCCTTAATGGAGAAAGTTCCCGGTAAGTAACCCAAGCCATCATGAGAGAGTCTTAACTCATGATGGCATTACGTCAGAGGGAAACCAGGGGCAGACATGTGCCTTTAGGGAATAATTTGGAAAATCGTAACTGAAAAATTGTAAACACTGAAAAAAATTATGATGACACGCGTATCTTTTGACAAATGTATTAAGCCTCATTATCCGGATGACCCCGCTTATTTTGACAAATTATGGCCTTTTTCTCAGAGAAGGGATCTAAATTCGACCCCCTGGCACCGGCTTAGTCTTGCCCTTCACGATTCCAAAGTTTGTCAGACTGAGTTTTGCCAAAAACACACACCGAAAACTAAAACTTGGAAAATTCTATACGCACGTAATTCTCAACAGAAACCCTTTGCACTTTGTACCGTTATCACGACGGAATCCAAATCTTGACCTTTAACACGGCAATCTTGCGCCTTCTCCTTCCAAAATTTCCCAGAAAAAGTACAAAATTCAGAAAGAAAACAAAATCCTACAAAGAAAATTCAATACCCTCGTAGTCCTCAGCGTAAACACACTCCGCCAGGTATCATCATGGCCGCCAAAACACTCGTCCAACGGCGCAAAAATGTCCGCCGCCACAGCGATGAACTCGAGTCTGTCTCCTCGCACTTCCTCCAAAGTTTTTGTTTTTTTTCTTCGTGGACGGATTGAGAATCGTGCAGTTTGCAATCTCCCAACTCGAGCCAAAGAAAGCTTGCTGGAACTCTCGTCGCGTCCGTGGAAGTTGCAGCGGAGTCGTGACGGAGATAACACGATTTTTGGATAGCTTGTTTAATTGCCTGCCAGCTTTGCATACTTATTGCTTGGAATTCTCGTTTAAAATGCCATTCTAATAGGAAGATGGTCTAGATATATGCACGGCATACTATTGTCTCTCTCCTCTCTCTCTCTCTCTCTCTCTCTCTCTCTCTCTCTCTCTCTCTCTCCTCTCTCTCTCTCTCCTATCTCTCTCTCTCTTCTCTCTCTATATATATATATATATATATATATATATATATATATATATATATGTAAACACATTTTACACCACCACACACACACACACACACACACACACACACACACACACACACACACACACACACACAACACACACACACCACACACACACACCACACACACACACACACTCACACACACACACACACACACACACACACACACACACACACACAACACACACACCACACACACACACACAACACACAACACACACACACACACACATATAATATATATAATATATTATATATTATTATATATAATATATACTATATATATATTGTATAATACATATATGATATATATATATAATATATATATATACTATATATATAATTTATATTATATATATATTTATATAAATATATTAATATATATATATATATTTAATATAATGCATATGTGTATATTTCTTGATGCATCATAAGACAGAAGAAGTTAAAATCCGCTGTAAGTGAGGAGCCCGGGATCCCTCCGTCCCTGTCTTCCCATTTATCACTCTATCCCTTAATCCACCTTACTCTATCTGACCTCGTCTCTCGGTTCTTTGTTTCTGTTATCGCTTTACCTTCCTTTCCCTTTCTTTCTGTCTCTGTCTCTTTATTTGCCTTCCCCAGTTCCTCTTTCCTTCGTATCTTTTTCTTACTGCCTTCCCTTCCTCTCTCTCTTTTCTTTCTCCTCTCCCTTCTCTCTTTGTCTGTTTCTTTCTGTTCTTGAACTCTCTCTTCATGATTCTATTTCGTCTCATCATTTCTCTCTGTAAATCAATCGGTACACCATAGTTTAACTGCGAAATGATAAACTATTCCGAGGTAGAAATATATCATAATTAGGTTGTTTAATGGACAAATGAGATAGGTGGTCACTCACACGACTCTGTGTATCACCAAATATCAGAGATATGGACCACAACAACAATAACAATAGCAAAGTCAATAATAATGAATAATGGTGATGATTGGCTGTCGGGTGTGCATGATGGTCATAATGATGCCCTCAATAACGACGGAACCAGACGATGATGATGATATGCATGACATTATGTTAATGAATGGTGTCGTTATATAAATGGCACTACACTACTGACTCTATCACTTAATCTGATTAGAACACAACAACAACAGCACACACAACAACTACAACAATCATATGCTCATCTCTTCTCCTCATTCGTCTCTCAATAATATCTTGATGAGTGATGCTGCTCTGTGATTCCGGTGATAAGTATATCTGTCATCTCATTCCTATTAGCTCATCTACTCCATCTATAGTAACATTGAATAATAATAATATACTGCTACTCCCTATCCACATATATCAGAGTTTTTACCTATTGTGTCTAGCCATAATTTAAGACGCCATCTCACTCCTATAACTCTTTTGCGCTTGCGTCTCGTGTCGTGTTTCTCGCGCATTTCCTAATATATACGCTCCGTCATTAAACATTTCATCTCTCGCTCTATATCGCTTTTCACAGCTTATCGCTCGCTCACTTATCCAATACGTCACTAGGGATAGACACTATTCATTACATTTATTACTCGGACTGTAACCAGCCTGCTCATCTCGATACGTGGAACCAATGGTTTCAACGTTTCTTTTCTATCAACTTCTTTTCCAACTTGTCGCTCATCTTCTCTTTCGGCCAATATCACGTTTGTGAAAATTATTCACTTCTTTCACGCTCTCTCTTTGGCTGTCTGTCACTCATCCTCATATTGCGCTCTCGGACTCTATCTTTGGATTCAGGGTCCTCTTTCGCTCTCTCCTCTCTCGCGCTCAGCGGGCCTATTGGTTCGCTCAGTAGTCTTCTGCTCTCTCCGCTTCTTCTTTCGCTCTCTCGCTATCACTTCCTCTTTCGCTCTCTCGCTAATCACTGTCCTCTTTCCCGCTCGTATCTCTCTCTCTCCTTTTCTGTCTGTCTTTTTTTCTCTCTCTCTCACTTCCCTAATTTCGTCTCTCTCTTCCCTTTCGCTTTCTGTCTGTCTTTCTCTCTTTTCTTTCTTCTCTCATATCCTCTTTGCGTCTCTCCATCTTTCTCCTTTTCTCTCTTATCCCTACCATCTCTCATCGTATCTCTCGATTAGGCGAAATCATGTGAAGAGTATAACCTTTATTGCCTCTCGACTTTCCTTTTTTTACCACTTCCCTCTTTCTCTTCTCTCTCATACCTTACTCTGTCTCATCGTATTCTCGAGCGAACATAACTCTTTTTCTCGCGCATAATATTCACAGCTAATGGCCGACGGACACTTAAGCGGATCATTAAACTTAAATTACCAATTTTCTGCTAATTTTTGCTCTATCATCTCTCGCTCCTTATCGCTCACTAATCACGTTTTGAGAGACTTTTTTTCGTTTCTCTTATTTCTGTTGCAATTTTGCCGGAATTATGAGAGGGACGGGGGAGAGGGATAGACAGGTGGGCGGATAGATCAAGAAGGAGGAGTGGATAGAAAAGGAGATAGAGATAAGACAATAGAAGCTGAAACAGGAGGAGATAAATGCAGACAAAGTTGAAAATGGATGACTGATTGTCATGCGACAAGGTAAAGGTAACTGAGTGAACATATAATATATAGTATATTGATATATATATTATATTTTATATATTATATATTAATATAATATATATATATATGTGAGGAGGAGAGAGAGAGAGAGGGAAGAATAGGAAGAGAGAGAGGAACTAATACCGCCGCGAAAAACGAGAGATTGAGAGAGAGAGTAGATGAGGATGAGAGAGAAGAGAAAGAAAGAGAAAGAGACAGAACATGACCAGAGAGAGAAAGGAGAGAGAGAAAGTGATAGACAGAAATGAGAAAAAAACAGAGATAAAGAAACAGACAGAGACAGACAGACAGAAAAAGAGAAATACGACAGACAGAAGTACAGACATACAGAGAGAGAAAGAGGAACACAGATGCCAATCAGAAACGCCTCCTCACCCCTTCCATAACCCTTCCATATACCTTCCATAACCCTGCCTCATAACGCTTAGCGTCCCTCGGGCGCGCGTCACTCGGCTGGGACTGTTGAAGGCAAGACTCGCTTTCTACTCTATCCAGTCTGTCTGGATTGGCGGCTCGAATGTGCTTTTTTCTCTTTCTTCTCAATGCTAATCCCTTTCTATCTCTGTCCCATTCTTTCTTTGGCTTTTCTTTCTTTCTTGATACATACACACACATGCACATACACACATGCATACATACATACATAACACACATACATACATACATACATACATACATGCATATACATGCATACATACATACATACATACATACATACATACATACATACATATATATATGTATTCATATACATATATATATAATATATATATATATATATATATATATACATATATATATTATGTAATATGTAATATATGTAATAATACACACACATACACACACACACATATATGTATATATAAAAATATATGTGTATGGGTGTGTGTGTGTGTGTGTGTGTGTGTACGTATGCATGTATCATTTATTAATTTCCTCGCTGTGATTTTATTAAACCCAATTCTCTCGAACTCTCCTATCATTCTCCGTCACTGTGTTTGTCTTTGATTTAATTCTTTATCTCTTTCTTTTTTACTTCCTTTCTCTCTTTCTCACAGTATCTTATTCAACTCAAAATTATTTCTATCTCTTCTTTCTTCCTTTCTCAGTATTTTTTAGCTCCTCAAATCCAGCACTTTCTTTCCATCGCCTCCTCCTCTTTTTTTTTTCTTTCTGTCTTTCATATTCTATTTCTTAAATTCTTTTTCTCCTTAAATTCAATATTCTCTCTCCATCTCTTTCTTTCTTACCTTCTTTCCCACAATTTTTTCTCCTCAGATCCAGCACTTTCTTTCCATCTCTCCCTCCTCCCTTTTTCTTTCTTTCTTACTTTCTTTCCCACATTTTTTCCTCGGATCCAACACTTTCTTTCCATTTCTCCTCCTCTCTCTTTTTCCTTTCTTACTTTCTTTCCCACATTTTTTCCTCAGATCCAACACTTTCTTTCCATCTCTCCCTCCTCTCTCTTTTTCTTTCTTTCTTACTTTTTCTCGTCGTGTTTTCGTTCTTTTTCTCTCTCTCTCAGATCTCTCTATTGATTTTTTTCCTTCCTTGCTTTTGGCCATTTCAGCACGTCCTTCAAATCTCCCATTGCTGAAGGATTTTTCCAGGGATGCTCTTTGGTAATAGAATGAGAAACTAAACTTTTTTCTTTCTTTTCTTTTTTTTGTTTTGTTTTGTTGCATCTTATTTAGTCTCTCTCTCTCTCTCCTCTCTTCTCTCTCTCTCTCTCTCTCTCTCTCTCTTCTCTCTCTCTCTCTCTCTCTCTCTCCTCTCTCTCTCTCTCTCTCTCGTTCTCTCTCTCTCTTTCTCTCTCTCTCTCTCTTTCTCTCTCTCTCTTCCTGTGTGTGTGTGTGTGTGTGTGTGTGTGTGTATGTGTGAATGTATGTGTGTGTGTATGCAGACGTGTTTGGTGCGTGTGTGTATGTCTGAATGTGTGTGGTGTATTACTGTATTATGTAGGTTTCATGTATGTATGCACATATGGGCGTATATCAAGTGCACAAATCTATTCAGACATCTCTTTTTTCGTTCTAATTGGACATTTACCACCACCCCCTCCCCCTCCCTTCCCCTTTTTTACTACCTCTCATGCACCATGCATCCCCTCCCCCGCCTTCCCTTCTTTACCGCCTATCATGCACTCCCTCCCCCCTCCCTTTTTTGCCGGCTTCTCATGCACCCCCCCCCCCCTCCTTTTTTTGCTGCCTCTCACCCATGCACCCCTCCCCCCCTCTCCATTTTTTTTGGCTGCCTTGCCTCACGCACCCCCTCCCCCACCTCCCCTTTTTTTACCGCCTCTCATGCACCCCCCCTTCCATGCCACACTAATCCCCGTATCAAAGACCCCATTCCCTTCCCCTTTTTCCCCTCTCAGTCCTCCCCTCCCTTCTGTCCACCTCTACATCCCAACGATAAACAAAA
>NW_020870928.1:559544-562044 GCF_003789085.1 Penaeus vannamei
TATTCACATGTCAGAGAGACTTAAGAATATACATACACTTGAGTGTTTTTTTTTTTTCATGAAGGCCCACACACACACATACTCGCACACATATGTCCAGCTACATAATACCTCCCCCCCCCCCCACCTATCCCTCTCTCTTGCTCTCTCTATACATAATGTATATACACACACACACTTATATATATGTATATATATGTATATAGATATGTATACACATATGTATATATAATTATATATATATAATTATATATAATATATATTTATATGTTGTGTGTGTGTGTGTGTGTAATGTGTGTGTGTGTGTGTGTATTTGTGTGTGTGCGTGTGTATATATGAATGTATGGATAAATTTCATGTGTCTGCAAATGCATTTATGTTCGCCTCATAAGGTAATTATAACTCAAATATCAACCTCAATGATAATCTTTCGAAGAGAATTCTCGTATAGATCTCATTCCCTTCCCTTCACAACTTTAATACCTCAAGGGACTCGAATTTAAACGGAAATATCCTGAACTGCAATTAATTTCTCTATCTTCAAATAACAAATTATTCAATGGCCTTCCAGTTTGAAAATGAGCTTTATCAACTTGGCCAAGATTAGAATCTCTGCTCTATTGACTTTTCCTTCTTGACTTCTCGCAATAATTCGTTATTGGGATTTTTTTCCTTGGCGTCTGAGTATCCTTCGTACACTTTAATAAATTTTGAATGGCCTTATTTAAGAGGCATCTTTTCCCAGTTACACACTTATCCATTTATACACACTCGTATATATTAGATTAAAAATATACGCACATACCTACACACGCGTGATATTGCTGGATGGATATAGATATAGATATGCTGAATATAGTATTTGGATATATGTCTATATTCGCATTTCTTTTTTTTTGGGGGGGAGGGGGGGGGGTCAAGGTCATATGGAAGACGTCGATGCAATGGACATCAGCTTTTCCCGCACGTCCTGGCAAGTACCCGCGCCCGGCCCAGATAGGACGTGCTGCGGGTGTGAGAAGTCCAGGGAACGGGTGTGAAGGACGCTCCTCTCAAGCTGCTGCTTTCTCTTTATCTGTCTCTCTCTCTTTCGTCTCTCTCGTCTCTCTTTCGTCTCTCTCGTCTCTTTTCTCTCTCTCTCTCTCTCTTTCGTCTCTTTCTCTCTTTTTCGTGTCTCTCTCTTTCGTCGCTCTTTCTCTCTCTCTCTCTCTCTCTCTCTCGTTGGAGCGGACCTGGCAATACTTGCGGCGTTATCCATGTTTTAGATATGTATTAGAATTCGGTGTATATTTTTCTCTCGATATATGATATTATATTAAGATTTTCTTATGGAATTTTTAAAATTGGGAGTAATATAATAGGCTACAATCTACATGTGGATTATTTGTAAATCGACAGCTACTGTGATTTATGTGAAAAGGCAGAAATTAGGTAAGCATTTAGTAGCGAATAAAATGTCTGGAAACAATGATGATCAGAAGGTAAACGTGTTATTACTGAAAATGGAGAAAGATGCAGAAAAAAATGAAAATCAAAATGAGTAACTTCACAACGCATGATATTACAGTGACGCGTTTCGATTCAATCTTCATCAGAATCACAAATCGTATTCATTGCTGATAGAATATGAATTCAAAACGCATCAGTTTCATCTCTTGTTTTGCCAACTTAATCTTTCTCATTTCTATTTCTTTCTACATTTGTTGCGAAGGAAATCTGTTCCATGGCGAAAGGGCTTAAAGAATGCAACACCGTATGAGTCCGAATAAATTCTCAGATTACATGGCTGGGGCCTCCTGTTACCCGCCCAGCCCAGCATTATCCGCTGTATATCCGCTGTAAATCCGCTTCTCCGTTCATGCACGCTCGCAAGACATCAAGCAACAAAGGCACATCCCTCGTAAGTTTTGGAAAGTGGTCGCTATTGGCGAAATTTGCGGAAAATGGAACCTGTGAGTCTTGATGCATGGCGTAAAGGCATTACGAAATTGGACAGCCGCGGCGCAGCACATGCTCCTCCGGGGAAACTCGCGCTTGGCAACTCATCAGTCAATCCCATTTTCGTAAGCTGCCAAGAGATGGCGCTCGGATCGGCTTTGCATTAAGAAACTTTACCCGAATAACGGAACGCGCACATAACTTAACTTCTGTAAAAGATCCTACCAAAGAGGAAGGAAGAGAAAAGAAAAGAAGGAAAGGAAGGAAAGGATAATGGCATAATAATGAAAGAATATCGAAAACCCATCAACCCAGACGCGCTACCATTACTGACACGAGATGGCTCTGAAGAAACGTCTTCGAGGAAAAAACATTCACCACACATGCATTCGGGAAGAAATTACTTTATATCATTTTGTCCTTACAAATGCGTATATTTAACTGATATTAATAAAACGTTATATTTGCCGCAAGAGCATTCTTTTCCATTTCTGTCATATCGAACAGAAGCAGCTATATACATACATACATATATATATATATATATATATATATATATATA
>NW_020870928.1:567044-582044 GCF_003789085.1 Penaeus vannamei
GAATGGATGAATGAGACCGAGAGCGAAAGTGAGATAGAATTGAAGGAGGAAAACACACACACACACACACACACACACAACCAACCATCCCTGCGGTTCACAGGTCTCATTCTACTAGCATTGCAAAGCAGAGTCACAGCCAAGATGACAGCAAGGAAAACCAGTATTGTAACCTTTTTAAAGAACACATAAAGCAAGATCGTCATACCAAATTGGCCAAAGAAAGGCATAAACGTTTCTTTGGAGTCGATAGAACAAGCTCGGAATAATTCTTTTCTCATAGAGGCGACCTAGTGACTACACTTCGCCCCCTCCCCCCCCCACTAAACATAAATTGCTCAATAAGCACCATAATCCCATAATATTAACGGTGGAGACTCTCTCCAACCTCATTATACCAGACAACTTTGGTAAACTGTCGGATAATACAGCGTAAGACGGACAGGATAAATGGTCGTTCGCTCATCCCACTTGACTATCTTAATTCACTTTAACATGAAGGTCAATTAGGAGGATTTGATTCCATTAATCTATTTTTATCTATTTATTTTCTTACAGTATGGTAGTGGGACAGTTCTTCCTTCTCTTTCCTAGAGGTAGAGAGATGGCAGAACTTCTAGCCAACTCTTTCCCTGTAATTGGAAGTTACCAGACCCTAACAGGCTCTAAATTACCCCCCAGCAATTTGTTCAAAACTCCATGGTATACCTTCCATTAGCCAGTATGTGTGTGTGGGGAAGAACAGAATTAGCTCTGGCAATCTCCTGAGGTGCACTGAACAGCTGGTCTTCCACTCACTGCACTGTTACAGGCTGGCTTAGTACAAAATAAATCAGGAACCAGGCCAGGGATGTGGCCATAACGAGAAGAGAATAAGATGCCCTCGAGAATGAGAGGTCTGTTTTACTCCCTCTTTTCAAGCAAAGTTCTACGGCTACTTTGTCATTAATAGTCAGTTTCGTTAAGCGTCGAAGATCTCGGCATATCATCCTTTGATGATATGCCGCTTTGCTACAATTCACAATGATTTGCGAACAAAAATCCTTAAATAGTCTCGGTACCATGAGAGATCTGTTGATGCCACTACCAAACTATAATGGATACATACTAAGTGAGCATTCCACTGATTTATCATACATATCACACAAGGCGGTGCTTTCAGGCCTTAGTTGTGGAATTACTATCACAAAACGATGCACTCTACGAAGATAAATGTACACGCGTACTCATACATGTTACAGCAAACTACGTCAAAATTATCCTGGGGCACATAACTACATAGAACAACCAGTGACTGAAGATCCAGACCTTCCTAATGACACCTCAGACACAGCACACAAATGGACAGCAAGAACCAAATCTCACACACCGATATTGTGCACAGTTGGACTCTGCACCTTGACCTTGTCTAACATAAATTTTGTTGATGAATGCGGTTAGCACGGTCAGGTTATTATGAACGACTAGATGTATTATGGGTGTTTAACTTAATTTAAAGTTGCTCTCATGTAAAGTTTTCGGATAGTTTATCCATAATATGGTAGTTTCGCTTATAAAAGATGCAAGAAGTTGAAAAAAAAACTTTTATGAGAGAGAAAGAGAGAGGGAGAGAGAGAGAGAGAGAGAGGGAGAGAGGGAGAGAGAGAGAGAGAGAGAGAGAGAGAGAGAGAGAGAGAGAGAGAGAGAGAGAGAGAGAGAGAGAGAGAGAGAGAGAGAGGAGGCTCAAACATCGCACTAGCTGCTACAATATTAGATCAAAGGTTAGCATCTGACGACCGACCGCATGCGCTATCTTCTGAATAATCAATGCACTGCAAAAATATTAGAATTTCTATATATCCTTAGTCTCTATTTTTAGTTTCTAATACTATAGAGCAGTGCTGTCCAAATATTTTCGCCTATTGTACCCTTTAATACCTTCTTGCACTGTTACGTACCCCCCCCCCCCCCCCCACTGCCGTCCACCATGGCTAAACAAACTTTTAATTAGGATAATGCAAATAATATACTAATTATGAAAAGACTGCATTGCAGGAGTGTTGGTCAATAAATTCGAATTTAATACACGAATAAAAAAAGATGATTTAATAACAAAATGCTTGAAAAATACTTACACAGCTTATTATGAGATGTGAGGCGTGTGTGTTCCTTGTTTGTTCACGTATCCCTTTCGACAACACTGCTATAGAGTATAGGTATATACGCAAGATTTATAGATACGTATTCTCGTGTATTCATTAAAGGGGATTGGAGAAGAACAAGAAAAAATAATACCAAAAATGTAGTGGAAGTTAATATCGTGATGATAATAACAATGAATGGTTAATTCTATGGACTAACAAGCCTTACAATGACAGCAGTGAAGGTATGACTGAGTGATGGTATGACTATTCCAGGTGGTTATGATGTTGATGATATTGATCATATTGAAGGTGGTGATAACGATAAAAAAAAAAATAGTAATCATAGAGAAAAAAATAGCAATGTGAGCACCAAAGAATTTATACAAATATAGTGGCGCTGAATTCATAATTACAAGAATGACAACAAAAATAGGGAAAAGCTAATAGAAGTCTAATTTTTATATCATACTAATTAATTTCTGTTTCTTTTTTTGTGTGATTTTTTTCTTTCATTTACATTGCAACATCCCTCCTGGTATTAATATACGTAATGTATAATAATGATTTTGACTTACTGATTTATTTGGAATTAGGCGTAAAGTTGTATATAGATATGGGCTAAGAACCTGTGAAATATATAGACAGTTAGAGGTCGAATTATAAGAGAGAAATAAATGATAAGATCCTGGCATTTTTATAGTTATATTATTATTACTATCATCATTATTACTATTATTATTCTTGTATCTGTTATGATTATAATTATCATTATTACTCATCATTATCACTATCATTATTATATTATTATTATTGTGGCTGTTGTTATTGTTATTATTATTATCTTTTTATTATTATTATTACTATTATTATTATTATTATTGTTATTATTATCATCATTATAATTTTCATTGTTACCATCATTATTATTATAATCATTATTGTTATTGTTATTACCATTACTTTTATTATTGTTATCATCATTACCATTATCATTATTATCATTGTCATTATTATCATTATTATCATTATTATTATTATTATTATTATTACTACATTTTATTAGTAGTAGTAGTATTACTATTACTATCATTATCATCATTATTATTATTATTACCAATACTATTATTATTACTATTATTATTATTGTTATTATTATTATCCTATCATCATCATTATTGTTATTATTATTATTACTATCATCATCATTATTGTCATTATCATTATTACTATCATGATCACTATTATCATTATTGTTATCATAATTATTATCATTATGATAATTTTCATTACCACTAGTTTTACTACTATTACCATGTCATTATTATTATTATTGAAGTTATTATTGTTGTTAATATTATTATTATTATTATTAAATATTATATTATTATTATTATTATTATTATTATTATTATTATTATTATTATTATTATTATTATTATTATTATTATTATTATTATCATTATTATCATCATCATTATTATTATTATCATTATTATTATTATTATTATTAGTAGTAGTAGTAGTAGTAATAGTAATAGTATTACTATTGTAATTATTACTATTGCTATTTTTGTTGATATAATTGTCTTTATTATTATCATTATCATTGTTTTTGATATTATTATCACTATTATTATGCTTATTATCATTATCATTATCATCATTAATATTATTATGATTTTCATAACTATTATCATCATTTTAATCATTATCATAATTATTACTATTACTATTGTTATCATTATTCTTATTATCATTGATATAATTATCATTATCATACTCATTACCATTGTTATTATAATCATTCACTATTTTCATTAACATTATCATATCCATCATTATTATTGTTGTTGTTATCACTATCATCGTTTTCATTATTATCATATTATTGTCAATTTTATTGCTATTATCATTATCTTTATTAGTTTGATATTATCATTATTATCAATGCTAACGTTATCATTGTTATTAATGTTATCATCATTATCATTACTTTTATCCTTATTATCATCATGTACACCATCATCATTATCACTGTAATATCTTTTTATCATTATTATCGCTATCACTATTATCATGACGATGTTGATGATGATGATGATGGTGATGATGATGTTGATGTTGAAGTTGATGATGATTGTTATTATCATTATGATTATTATCATCAATATAATAATAATAATAATAATAATAATAATAATAATAATAATAATAATGATAATAACAATGATGATAATAATAATAATAAGAATAATAATTATTATTATCATCATCACCATCATCATCATCATCATCATCATCATCATCATCATCATCATCATCATCATCATCATCATCATCATCATCATCATCATCATCATCATTATTATTGTCGTGATTACTATTACTGTTATTACTAACATTATCATCATCATCATTATATCACTATTTTTGTTATCATTATTGCATTTTTATATTTATTTTATCATTAGTTTCATTATCAACATTATTATCATCTCCATCTTGTTTTTTTCGGTCACAATAGTGTCAAAAGATTTAATGATAACAACCAACAATAATAGCAATAAAAAGGAGCATAAAACAAGATAATGATAAAAATAATAAAATGAAAAATAAAAATAAAAAGGAGCATAAAACAAGATAATGAAAAAAATGAAAACGACAACAGTAAATTGACGAAAACAAAATAAAATGAAAAATAAAATAATAAAAAGGAGTACAAAACAAGAACAGTGATGATGAAATAATAAAAAAAACCCAGCAAATTGACAAAAACAAAGACAAGGATAATAACGCCATTTTCCAACAGAGAATCCCCGGCAAAAGACGAATTGAAAATCATTTACTCTAACAAGAACGAAAATCGCCTTTTGAAACCATCATCTTATTTTCTTTGCCACGGCGACTCACCTGCAACATCGGGACAACCGGAGAAGCTCCATCCTGCAACGAGAGGGGGGGGGGGGGTTCAGGGATTTCCGGAGGCGGGGGGTGGGGGTTCAGTAGCTCGAGAAGCTCCATCCTGCAACGAGGGGGGGGGGGGGTTCAGGGATTTCCGAGGCGTGGGGGTGTGGGGGTGTTGGGGATGGGGGTGGGGGTGGGGGGTTCAGTAGCTCGAGAAGCTCCATCCTGCAACGAGGGGGGGGGGGGGTTCAGGGATTTCCGGAGGCGCGGGGGGTGTGGGGTGGGGGATGGGGTGGGGGTGGGGGGGTTCAGTAGCTCGAGAAGCTCCATCCTGCAACGAGGGGGTGGGGGGGGGGGGGTTCAGGGATTTCCGGAGGCGTGGGGGGTGTGGGGGTTTGGGGATGGGGGTGGGGGTGGGGGGTTCAGTAGCTCGAGAAGCTCCATCCTGCAACGAGAAGGGGGGGGGGGGTTCAGGATTTCCTGGAGGCGTGGGGTGTGGGGTTTGGGGGATGGGGGTGGGGGTGGGGGGGTTCAGTAGCTCGAGAAGCTCCATCCTGCAACGAGAGGGGGGGGGGGGGGGTTCAGGGATTTCCGGAGGCGGGGGGGTGTGGGGGATGGGGGTGGGGTGGGGGGGGTTCAGTAGCTCGAGAAGCTCCATCCTGCAACGAGGGGGGGGGGGGTTCAGGGATTTCCGAGGCGTGGGGGGTGTGGGGGTGGGGGATGGGGTGGGGTGGGGGTTCAGTAGCTCGAGAAGCTCCATCCTGCAACGAGGGGGGGGGGGGGGGGGGGGCTCGCTAAGGGTTTTTCGAGAGAATGGAATTCCTGAAAATTTCCCAGACGTTTGGTTGTTCTTTCAATTCCGTTGTTTTCTTGCTCTTCCCGGAAACCATTGCATGTTTTATTGCTGTCTGGAAATTGATGCAGCACGGATGTTGAATGTGGCTCTGTTGTATTGCAGGGATCTTGATGAGATACGGTTATTTGTGCAAAGCTCATGTTGAACAGTTGCAGTTCAGATTTCTATTCTGAAATATGATCTTAGTAAGACTACTCTTATCTTGATCACATGCGCGCGCGCGCACACACAAACGCACAGTCACTCATACACACACACACACACACACACACACACATACACACACACACACACACACACACACACACACACACACACACACACACACACACACACACACACACACACACCACACACACACACACACACACACACACACAACACACACTCAGAGTCAGATGTGTTTCATATTAAACAAGAAAGTTATTAAAGAAAAAAGAAATAAAGATAAAAAATCTTCTTTCTACTGCGTGCTACATTTACATGAAATCAGAACTAATCTGCTTGACTGAGATAGCTCATATAAAATTCTGATGAAACTGCAGTAAAATCGGATATACATTTATGCTTTTCTACATTGAAATAAAAGATAGTTTTAGAAAAAAAAATCATATATACATTTATGCTTTTCTACATTGAAATAAAAGATAGTTTTAGAAAAAAAAAATCAGATAAACATTTCTGCTTTTCTACATTGAAATAAAAGATAGTTTTAGAAAAAAAAAATCAGAATACATTTATGCTTTTCTACATTGAATAACAGACATTGAAATAAAAAGATAGTTTTAGAAAAAAAAAAATCAGATATACATTTATGCTTTTCTCTAATTGAAATAAAAGATAGTTTTAGAAAAAAAAAATCAGATATACATTTATGCTTTTCTACATTGAAATAAAAGATAGTTTTAGAAAAAAAAAATCAGATCATTTATGCTTTTCTACATTGAAATGAAATGAAATGAAAGATAGTTTTAGAAAAAAAAATCAGATATACATTTATGCTTTTCTTTTCTACATTGAAAAAAAGATAGTTTTAGAAAAAAAAAAATCAGATTTTTCTTTTCTACATTGAAATAAAAGATAGTTTTAGAAAAAAAAAATCAGATAAACATTTATGCTTTTCTACATTGAAATAAAAGATAGTTTTAGAAAAAAAAAAATCAGATAACATTTTATGCTTTTCTACATTGAAATAAAAGATAGTTTTAGAAAAAAAAATCAGATAAACATTTATGCTTTTCTACATTGAAATAAAAGATAGTTTTAGAAAAAAAAATCAGATAAACATTTATGCTTTTCTACATTGAAATAAAAGATAGTTTTAGAAAAAAAAAATCAGATAAACATTTATCTTTCTACATTGAAATAAATTGAAATTAGTTTTAGAAAAAAAAAAATCAGATAAACATTTATGCTTTTCTACATTGAAATAAAAGATAGTTTTTAGAAAAAAAAAATCAGATAACATTTATGCTTTTCTACAAAAAAAAAAAGATTTTAGAAAAAAAATCAGATAAACATTTATGCTTTTCTACATTGAAATAAAAGATAGTTTAGAAAAAAAATCAGATAAACATTTATGCTTTTCTACATTGAAATGAAAGATAGTTTTAGAAAAAAAAAAATCAGATATACATTTATGCTTTTCTACATTGAAATAAAAGATAGTTTTAGAAAAAAAAAATCAGATAAACATTTATGCTTTTCTACATTGAAATAAAAGATAGTTTTAGAAAAAAAAATCATATAAACATTTATGCTTTTTTTACATTGAAATAAAAGATAGTTTTAGAAAAAAAAAAAAATCCGATATACATTTCTGTTTTTCTACAGTGAAATGAAAGATAGTTTTAGAAAAAAGATCAAATATATATTTCTACTTTTCTACATTGAAATGAAAGATAGTAAAAAGAAAAAAAAAAAAAAAAAAAATCAGATATACATTTCTTCTTTTCTATATTGAAATAAAAGATAGTTTTAGAGAAAAAAAAATCAGATATACATTTCTGCTTTTCTACATTGAAATAAAAGATAGTTTTAAAAAATCAGAAATACATTTTTGTTTTTCTATATTGAAATAAAAGATAGTTTTAGAAAAATCAGATATGCATTTTTGTTTTTCTATATTGAAAAAAAGATAGTTTTAGAAAAAAAAAAATCAGATATACATTTTTGTTTTTTTTCTACATTGAAATAAAAGATAGTTTTAGAAAAAAAAAATCAGATATACATTTCTGCTTTTCTACATTGAAATAAAAGATAGTTTTAGAAAAAAATCAGATATACATTTCTGTTTTCTACAGTGAAATAAAAGATAGTTTTAAAAAATCAGAAAACATTTTTTGTTTTTTCTATATTGAAATAAAAGATAATTTTTTGGGGAAAAATCAGATACACATTTCTGCTTTTTCTACTTTGAAATGAAAGATAGTTTTAGGAAAAAAAAAATCAAGATATACATTCCTGCTTTTCTACACTGAAATGAAAGATAGTTTTAGAAAAAAAAAATCAGATATACATTTTCGGCTTTTCTAAAATGAATAAATAGTTTTAGATTAGCCTATTTTATGCACGTGTTTGGTTTACTACTTATGTTGATCAGTAATAGCACTAAAACAGGCACTCGTCATTATTTCATCTAGATAATGGGTGTTTTATTGTATCATATTTTCTCCGGATTATTTCCTTTTACTTTATTAATCAAAGGAATTGTCTGTGTTCTAGATACAAAGACACACCCGCACTCACATATATGTAAGCAAGGACACACAAAAACACACACACACTGACAGTCGGATGTGTTCTCTCATATTAAACAAGAAAGTTATTAGAGAAGAAACAGAAATAAAGATAAAAAAATCTTCACTTCTACTGCGTGCTACATTTACATGAAATCAGAACTAATCTGCTTGACTGAGATTGCTCATATAAAATTCTGAAGAAACTGCAGTAAAATCGATATACATTTCTGCTTTTCTACTTTGAAATAAAAGATAGTTTTAGAAAAAAAAAAATCAATATATACATTTTATGTTTTTTCTATTGAATAAAAGATCGTTTTAGAAAAAAAAAAAAATCAGAAATGCAAAAAAAAATCAGAAATACATTTCTGGTTTTCTATATTGAAATAAAAGATAGTTTTAGAAAAAAAATCAGATACATTTATGCTTTTCTACATGAAATAAAAGATAGTTTTAGAAAAAAAAATCAGATATACATTTATGCTTTTCTACATTGAAATAAAAGATAGTTTTAGAAAAAAAAAAATCAGATATACATTTCTGTTTTTTTCTATTGAAATAAAAGATAGTTTTAGAAAAAAAAAATCAGATATACATTTCTTACTTTTCTACATTAAAATAAAAGATAGTTTTAGAAAAAAAAAATCAGATACACATTTCTGCTTTTCTACATGAAATGAAAGATAGTTTTAGAGAAAAAAATTAGATACACATTTCTGCTTTTCTACATTGAAATGAAAGATAGTTTTAGAAAAAAAAATCAGATATACATTTCTGCTTTTCTACTTTGAAATAAAAGATAGTTTTAGAAAAAAAATCAGATATACATTTCTGCTTTTTCTACATTGAAATGAAAGATAGTTTTAGAAAAAAAAAAAAAATCAGATATACATTTCTGCTTTTCTACTTTGAAATAAAAAGATAGTTTTTAGAAAAAAAAAATCATATGCATTTCTGCTTTTCTACATTGAAATGAAATTGAAATGAAAGATAGTTTTAGAAAAAAAAATCAGAAATACATTTCTGCTTTTCTACATTGAAATAAAAGATAGTTTTAGAAAAAAAAAAATCAGATATACATTTTTTGGTTTTGAAATAAAAGATAGTTTTAGAAAAAAAAAAATCAGATATACATTTTTGGTTTTCTACATTGAATGAAAGATAGTTTTTAGAAGAAAAAAAATCAGATATACATTTCTGTGTTTCTACATTAAAATAAAAGACAGTTTTAGAAAAAAAAAAATCATATATACATTTATGCTTTTCTACATTGAAATGAAAGATAGTTTTAGAAAAAAAAAAACAATATTCATTTCTGCTTTTCTATTTTGAAATAAAAGATAGTTCTAGAAAAAAAAATCAGATATACATATCTGTTTTCTACATTGAAATAAAAGATAGTTTTACAAAAAAAAATCAGATATACATTTCTGTTTTCTACATTGAAATAAAAGATAGTTTTAGAAAAAGTAATCAGATATACATTTCTGCTTTTCTATATTGAAATAAAAGATAGTTTTAGAAAAAAATCAGATATACATTTGCTTTTTCTACATTGAAATAAAAGATAGTTTTAGGGAAAGAAAATCAGATATACATTTTCTGCTTTTCTACATTGAAATGAAAGATAGTTTTAGAAAAAAAAATCAGATATACATTTCTGCTTTTCTACTTTGAAATGAAAGATAGTTTTAGAAAAAAGAATCAAATATATTTCTGCTTTTTCTACATTGAAAATGAAAGATAGTAAAAAAAAAAAAAAAAAATCAGATATACATTTCGGCTTTTCTACATTGAAATAAAAGATAGTTTTAGAAAAAAAAAATCAGATATACATTTATGCTTTTCTACTTTGAAATGAAAGATAGTTTTAGAAAAAAAAAAAAATCAGATATACATTTATGCTTTTCTACTTTGAAATAAAAGATAGTTTTAGAAAAAAAAATCAGATATACATTTATGCTTTTCTACTTTGAAATGAAAGATAGTTTGAAAAAAAACAGATATACATTTATGCTTTTTACTTTGAAATGAAAGATAGTTTTAGAAAAAAAAATCAGATATACATTTCGGCTTTTCTATATTGAAATGAAAGAAATGAAATGAAATGAAAGTTTTTAGATAGCGTATTTTTATGCACGTGTTTGGTTTACTACTTATGTTGATCAGTAATAGCACTAAAACAGGCACTCGTCATTATTTCATCTAGATAATGGGTGTTTTATTGTATCATATTTTCTCCGGATTATTTCCTTTTACAGTATTAATCATAAAATTGTTTGTGTTCTAGGTACAAAGCAAGGACACACTCACACACACACACACACACACACACACACACACACACACACACACACACACACATCACATATATATATATATATATATATATATATTATATATATATATATATAATAAATATGTGTGTACGTGTGTGGATGGGTGTGGATGTGCATATGTGTATATATGTATATGTATGTGTGTATATATATAAATATATATATATATATATATATATATATATATATATATATATATATATATATATATATATATATTATATATATATATATATATATATATAATATATTATATATATATATATATATTATATATATATATATATATATATATATATATAATATATATATATATATATATATACTATATATATATATATAGTATATATTATATATATATATATATATATATATATAATATATATATATATATTTTATATATATATATATATATATATATATATATATATAATTATATATATATATATATATATAGAGAGAGAGAGAGAGAGAGAGAGAGAGAGAGAGAGAGAGAGGAGAGAGAGAGAGAGGGAGCGAGATGTATAGACAGCTGGATAGACAGAAATAATAGATGAAACTATAGATAAATACATGAATAATCGGTAGATGGATGAATATCTCTTGATATTAATGCTTACTCATTGTTTTTCCAAATCGAAGCAGAATTCCTTGCCGTGAACCGAGGTTGATCAAGAACTCCCCCCCCCCTCACCCTTCTCCCCAACCTTCCACCGTCAATTCCCCTCGTTTCTTCCCCCCCCCCCCCACACGCCGTCTCTCGCTCTCTCTCCCCCCTCCTCTCTACCCCCTTCCCCATCTCCGCCCCCCACCCCACACACTTTCCACCCCCCCCCTACCCACACCCTTCCTTCCTTCCCTCTCATACCCCCCCCAACCACAAGTCATACCCTCAAAGGCACTAAAAGATCTGCGAAATTCCCCTTATCCCCCCTCCCCTCTCCTACTCCCCCCCTCCTCTTCCCCTCCCTCCCTCCCTCCTCATCCGTTTTAGGCCTCTTATCCCTCCCTCCCTCCTCACCGCCATCCTTTTAGGCCTCTTATCCCTCCCCTCCTCCCTCCCTCCCTCCTTCCCCCTCCTCCTCCCCCTCCTTCCTCCTTCCTCCTTCCCTCCTCCTCCTCCCTCCCTCCCACCCTCCATCCTCCCCACCCTTCCCCCTCCCTCCCTCCTCCCTTCCCACCCTCCCTTCCCTCCTTCCCTTCCTCCTTCCTCCCTCCCCATCCCTCTCACCGCCATCCTTTTAACCCCAATTCGGCCTCCTCCTCTTCCTTTACACTCACGCCCTTCCTTGTTTAAATCCAATTTCCGTGCCGATCGCGACGCCAGCTTCGAGGTATCACGGGCGGGGCGGAGACTCGGCGTGAAAGTCTATCTCTTTATTTGTTTTATTTATTTATTATATATTTTTTGTTATTGTTTATTTTGTGTTGGGGAGGGATGGTTGGAGCGATGTGTCTTATCAAAAAAAAAAAAAAAAAAAAAAGAAAAAGAAAAGAAAAGAAAAAAAATATATATATGTGTATTTTATATATATATATATATATATATATATATATATATATATATTATATATATGTAATATATATATACTATGTGAGTATTCGTGTTTTTCGTGAAATGCGGGAGCGAAAGTCTCTCTTTATTTTTATTTTTATTTGTTATTATTTTGTTTTGGGAGGGATGATTGGAGCGATGTGTCTTATTAAATAATAATGATAATAATAAATATGTGAGTATTTTTTTTTCCTTTCTAAGGGCGCGGCGGCGACGCGACGGGAAATGCGAGCGCGAAAGTCTGTCTCTTTATTTTTTTTTATTTATTATTATTATTGTTTATTTTATTTATTTATTATATTTGGAGGGATTATATTTATTTATTTATTATTATTTATTTTGTTGTTGGGAGGAATGATATCATTGATACTATTATCATTATCATTATTTATTGTTATCATTATTATTAATTTTATCATTACTATTATTTATCACTATCATGATCATTATAATTATTTCTCATTCTTATGATCATTATCATTATTTTCATTATCATAATCATTATTATCCTCATGATCATTACTATCATCATTCTTATCACAATCATTATTACTGATACTATTATCATTAGTAGTGGCATAATTATTGTCATCATCATCATTATTATCATTATCATTATTATCATCATTATCATTATTATCATCATCACCATCATTATCATCACACCATCATTATCATCATATCATCATCACCATCATCAGTTATCATAATCACTATTATCACCAATATCATCAACATAACTATCATTACTATTACTATTCCCCCTTTTCGCTATTACAAAAATTCCTGCACCTTACACCCACCTCTCATTACACATATTCTTGTATCACCTCAATCACATCATCATTTTACATTTCGGCTGTGAGGCAAACACCCTGTCTGTCTCAGCTGTGAGGGAAATGTGGTGTATCGACCCTTAATGAGACTGTGAGGAGTGTAATGAGTGTTTTGTTATTATCTGAGAGGAATGCGGTGTATTTAATGAGACTGTGATAAGGGTAATGAGTGTTTTGCTATTATCTGAAAGGAACGAGCTGTATTAACCCTTAATGAGACTGTGAGGAGTGAAATGAGTGTTATATTATTATCTGAGAGGAATGCGATGTGTTTAATGAGGCTGTGAGGAACATGATGAGTGCTATGCTATTATCTGAGAAGAAAGTGGTGCTTTAACCTTTAATGAGACTGTGAGGAGTGGAATGAGTGTTTTGCTATTATCTGAGAGGAATGAAGTGTATTTAATGAGACTGTGAGGAGCATAATGAGTGTTCTGCTATTAGCTGAGAGGAACGTGCTGTATTAACCTTAATGAGACTGTGAGGAGTGAAATGAGTGTTATATTATTATCTAAGAGGAATGCGGAGTATTTAATGGACTGTGAGGAGTGTAATGAGTATTTTGTGATTTATCTGAGAGGAACACGGAGTATTTAATGAGACTGTGAGGAGAGTAATGAGTGTTTTGCTATTATCTGAAAGGAACGAGCTGTATTAACCCTTAATGAGACTGTGAGGAGTGAAATGAGTGTTATATTATTATCTGAGAGGAATGCGGAGTGTAATGAGTGCTTTGCTGTCATCTGAGTAGTGAAATGAGTGTTATATTATTATCTGAGAGGAATGCGGAGTATTTAATGAGACTGTGAGGAGTGTAACGACTATTTTGCTATTACCTGAGAGGAACGTGGTATATCAACCCTTAATGAGACTGTGAGGAGTTTAATGAGTGCTTTGTTATTATCTATTTCCTCATCAATCACTGGTCGCTGGTTGTGAGGGAGGAAGGAAGGAAGAAAACGTACGTGAGGAAGATGGTGATGGAGAAGAAGAATGAGAAAAAGAAAGGGAAATAGATGAGGAGAAGATGAATAAAACAAGTGGGGAAGAAGAAGAAAGAAAAGAAAGAGGAAGGAAGTGGGAGAGAAGGAGGAGAAAAAGAAAGTGATGGAGAAGACGAAGAAAACAAAAGAAAGAGGAAGGAAGTGGGAGAGAAGGAGGTGAAAAAAGAAAGTGATGGAGAAGAAGAAGAGAAAAGAAAGAAAAAGGGAGTCAAAGAGAATAAGAAAGAAAAGGTAATGAAGAAGAAAAAAAAGAAAAGAAAAAGAAAGGAAGTCGAATAGAAGAAGAAGAAATAAAATGGATAAGACGGAGGTGAATGTGAGCAAAAATAAGAAAGTAAAGAATAATAATAAGTAAAGAAAGATAAGATAAAGATGGTGGTGAAGGAAAATAAGAAGAAAGTAAAAGAGAAGAAGAAGAAGAAAAAGGAAAAAAATAAGATAGTGAAGGAAAATAAGATGAAAGTAAAAGAGAAAAAGAAGAACAAGAAAGAAAGATGGTGGAGAAGGAAAATAAGAAAGCGGCGAGACGAAGAAGAATAGGAATTGGAAGGAAGCGAAGAAAAACAAAAACAAAACAAAACAAAAAAGAAATAATGAGTAAGAAAAAAGAAATATAGATGTTAACAGAGAAACAAAAAGAAA
>NW_020870928.1:592044-612044 GCF_003789085.1 Penaeus vannamei
TCCCTCTCGGCCTCTCACGGGAGCCAGAAGTTCGTCCTGTCCATCAGTCAACTTTCCAAGAATGACTTAGTTTGCCTTAAGTTGAACGGCTCTTCGCCATCTCCCGTCAGCTTACTTTTTTTTTTTTGTCTACATTTTTTTTTCTTTAATTTCGGTCTACTTTTTTTTTTTTTTTTTCGTATACACATCTTGGGAAGGGAAAAAGGCGTAGGTGATTGGTGTTTCTGCGATCGGTAAATATGTGCCAAAGAAAACCCTGCACGAAACTTGGCTCACTTCGCTAATCACTCTTGTTTCACTGTTGATGAACATCTCGGGGAAAAGGTGTTTCTTGTGACATTTTCTTAACTGCTGGGAACGTTGCTGTCTGCGTTCGATTATGTCTGTTTGATTATCACGTTTATTGCTGTCGTTATAATTAAGTGATAATTGTGGCTATCATAACGTTCAGTCTGATTATGATCATATTCGTTATTCTCATCATGAGTGCAATCACTATCCACATCATCATGATTATAATTCTCAATATCATGATCATCATTCTTATTATAATGATGATAATATTCACATTTACTGTCCTCTCATGAAGGTAACTATCATGATGATCATCACCACACTCACCTTCCTCATCCTCATGAGTACAGCCATCAACATCACCGCCACATACACACTCATCCTCCTCATATCCTCATGAGTACAGCCATCAACATCACCGCCACATTCACACTCATCCTCCTCATATCCTCATGAGTACAGCCATCAACATCACCGCCACATTCACACTCATCCTCCTCATATCCTCATGAGTAAAGCCATCAACATCACCGCCACAGTCACACTCATCCTCCTCATATCCTCATGAGTACAGCCATCAACATCACCGCCACAGTCACACTCATCCTCCTCATATCCTCATGAGTAAAGCCATCAACATCACCGCCACATACACACTCATCCTCCTCATATCCTCATGAGTAAAGCCATCAACATCATCGCCACAGTCACACTCATCCTCCTCATATCCTCATGAGTATAGCCATCAACATCACCGCCACATTCACACTCATCCTCCTCATATCCACATGAGTATAGCCATCAACATCACCGCCAGTCACCTTCGCCATCGCCTCTGTTAACTCCGCACCTCACCCACGAACCCCCTCCCCCTCCTCCTTCAGGCCAGGCGGGGACTGTGTGGAGGGCCTGCTGCCGGCGGTGTATGAGGCCGCCCTCGTGCACTCGGAGACGCACCACCACAACCCTCACCATCTGCCGCCCGACCAGAGCACGTCAGCCATCATCTACGTGTCGGTGAGTCCGTGCTTCCACCAGGCAAGCAACTGCGGGTTTTCTTGTCTGAGAGAAACCAGCTGGATGTTCGGCAACTGCGGTTTTCTTGTCTGAAGATAACCAGCTGGATGTTCGGCAACTGCGGTTTTCTTGTCTGAATATAACCAGCTGCGGCAACTGCGAGCTGGATGTTCGGCAACTGCGGTTTTCTTGTCTGAATATAACCAGCTGGATGTTCGGCAACTGCGGTTTTCTTGTGTGAGAGAAACCAGCTGGATGTTCGTCATACTCCATACGACTTATCTGGGAGGTTGCGGGCTTACGTCCCAAATAAGGAAGTGGGATGTCAAGGCGCAAATTTATTCATATTTACGCGACGGTTCTTCTCTGGTCGTGTCTTCTGCTGCATTGCATTTTTCTCATTTTCGCTGAAATCTTATGAAAGTTTCCCCCATAGATCAGCTGAGGATATGGAATATTCACACTGAAAATACGTAGTTTCATATTATTATCAACGAAGAGAGTGATATTTCTATAAAATTTTGCGTTGCAGTTTATGGACCCTCATCATTATCAATATGAAAATGAGCAATTCTTTTACTTTGCTCTCTGTAGTTTCTCCAAACAATTTTCAGTAACCATTGAGGTGAAATTACATCATAATATTACAATGAATAAAAAAATCAGTAAACGAAGTAGAAGAGAAAATAGATCAATGAAAAAAAAAAAAAAAATACAAGCAACATAGGTTCATGAGCAACTGGTGCAGAGAATGTCCGATGCAGATTCAAGTTTTGATTCCATTCTGCTGCAATATAGAATGCATATAAAACATACAGCATATACACGCACGTACATGTATATTGGTATTGAATGAGAGCATTTGCCATTTAAATCAAGCATCCATAATGAATGAAATATCGGGGCGCCACAATTTTAAATTTATTATGCATTAGCAGTGTGGCGCTCATGTTGGAATCAACCTTTTCTTTTCATTTTAGGTACAAGTTTGTAATACACGTAAGTAATAAGTATATACACTGAGTATGAGCGTAGAGATTCAACGAACAAACATACATATAGAAAGATTGATAGATAAAGAGAGAAAGAGAGAGCCATGAGACTATATATATGTTTATACATACATTTATGAAAACAAATTATACACACACACACATTCATATGTGTGTGTGTGGGTGTAAATAAATGTATATGTATATTTATCTATCTATCTGTCTATCTATCTATCTATCTATATATCTATATATATACACACACATACACATATACACACATGTATATGTAAATATTTATGTATGTGTGTATATATATATATATGAAAACATACATCATATATATGTAAATACGCACGAACACACACATTTATCTATGTGTACAAACAAACAAACAAAAAATACATATATATATATGTATATATTTATATATATATAAATACATATATACATATATATATACACATACATACACCATATATATATGTGTGTCTGTGTGTGGATGCAAGTATATATTATATATATATATATATATATTATATATTATATATATATATATATATACACACACACACACACACACACACACACACACACACACACACACACACACACACACACACACACACACATATATATACATATGTCTCCTTGTACAACTTTCTGTCGCTCTCTGCAGTGGCAATTCAGTTTTCAATCATCTTTCCCTGTAGGGTATTGCTTTCATTACTGGTTAGTTGACATTAAAATTAAATGCTGCTCTGTTTTCCAACATGCACCGAGGGCATGATACACTCACCTGTGTAAAATTTACGCCGATAATACATGCTAATCTGATATTGCTAATGGACATCAAAGAAAAAATAACAGTAATATTCAACAAAAAACAATAATGTTCAACAAAGCAACACTGTACATGATTGGCCAGTCACTCCGATTCATAAGGAATATTTTTCATAATGGCAATTCGAACACGCACCGTATGAAACACCAGCCCCATTTCCTTGTTTGGAAAGATGCCTCCCGCCCAAAGATGCCTCCCGCCCCTTTTCTTGCTATGAAATGCCTCCCGCCCAAAGATGCCTCCCGCCCCTTTTCTTGCTAAGAAACATGCCTCCGCCCCTTTCTTGCTATGAAACCCTCCCGCCCCATTTCCTTGTTTGGAAAGATGCCTCCCGCCCATTTTCCTTGCTATGAAACATGCCTCCCGCTCATTTTCCTTGCTATGAAACATGCCTCCCGCCCCCTTTCCTTGCTATGAAACATGCTAACCGCTACATTTCCTTGCCTTGAAAAACGGGGTCACAAGAGATCGCAGCGGATGAGGCGAGGTCAGAAAAAGATTCGCCTCACTCCGAGCACGAAGACTCCTTCCGGTCCGTTGAAGTTGCCTAGGCTTCCTAAGATCGAGCTCATCCACTTAGGCTTCGGGCTGTCTGGTTCGGACGAAGTCAAGGGGCGGGAGCTGCAACAGGCGCCAAAGGCAACCGTAATGCAGTTAGTCTGAGGCAGATGCACTTGAGCGCTGATTAATAAACGCTAGCTATACTCGTGCTGTGTGTCACTGGTAATTGGTCCTTGAGAGTGACGAATGGGTGCTTTCGCCAGCGCTGACCTCGCTTATTACTATCCTCGACGCGCTTACGAACAACTGCGCTTGTTTTCCGGTCTTTGCGAGAAATTCTAACCCCTTTTCTCCGGTTAATTGCATTGAGATGTATGCAAATACTTTAGCTTTTTCGTTTTGGGGGGAACGCTGATGAACTCGTGCGGAGTAACTGCTTCTATAACAACTGGGAGAACTTTCACATTTCGAAACCCATTACTGTTAGTCCAAGTCCCTGTAATATCTCACGATGACGTTTATTGCAGCCGACATGTCATATAACAGACATATAGCCACGACTGCTGTTACTTCCTTCCACTAGCAGCTCATACGCGGCGCCAGTAAATCACTTATACTTTTGCCTTTGTCTTTCCTTTGGCTCTCCCTTTTCTCTCTCTCTCTCTCTTCTTTTCTTTTTAATTCACGATTCATACGGTTTAAGACATGATCCCTCTTCTATAAGTCTGATCCTCCCTCGCCTTTTTATCCCTCTTAATGACCCCATTAGCCTTTCATTATGTCCCATCCCACTTAACGATCACATTAGTCTTTCTGAGTCTGAACCTCCGTTGCCAGGCCACCCCTGCTGATGACCACACGTCCCCCTCCTCTTCCTGCAGATCGTGGTGGTGTTCTACGTGGTGATCATCGCGGTGCTGGTTGGGACGACCCTCCGGCGGCGCGGCCAGGTCCTGGAGGAGGCTGAAGAAACGCGTCACCTCCTTATTTACGACGAGAAGACCGACAGCGTAACGCCGACCCCAGCCGTCCCGACCTCCAGGATACACGAGGCAGGACTGCTGACCGTGTGAGGTCGCGGTTGATCTGCTGTTCTGTCTGCTTGCGGGTCGACTCTCTGACAGGGAGAGGTCAAGCCCGCTCGTTGAAAGTCGTCAAAATACTGACAGCCTGATAATGTTCTGCTGACGGTATGGTGTCTATAAAGAGTATGAACGAGATGCAGATTGTGATCTCTGAGTTACTGAAACAACACGTCCAGTCAGCAGGCGAACCTTCTTGCCGTGACAACAGGCAAGAAATTACGTTTAAAAAAGTTTGTAGCATAACCGATCCGAACTGATGTTTCTGGCTGATTCTTAATTAATAGATTGAAAAAAAAATTACAAAGACAGAAGGAAAAAAAGACAAAGAGAATGACTGAGTGAGTAAGAAAGTGTGTGTGTGAACGAGGGTAGGGGGAGTTTGAGATAGAATGAATGAGTGAGAGAGAGAGAGAGAGAGAGAGAGAGAGAGAGAGAGAGAGAGAGAGAGAGAGAGAGAGAGAGAGAGAGAGAGAGAGAGAGAGAGAGATCATAACTTCAACTAAAGAGCACTATATAAAAAAAACACTCAAAGCTAAAATGTAATAAACACCACCAACCTGAACTAATGATCTAAAAATCTTACAAAATATGCACAAACAAACCTTATTCCGCCTGATGTAGTCTTTTTCAGCGAAGACTTCATTCCACAAAGTGTTGATGCATTAAGAAGTGAAGTCCGTCGTTCAAGGAAGAGATTCAATTTTGTTAATAACGTCATTTCATAGATGATATGTAATCAAGCAAAAGCTTTTTTTGTCTGACGCTTGGCTGATCTTGTGACTGGTGTTAAAAAAGTAGGAACGAGGATGACAAGGTGTGTTTTTCATGGATGATGTGTGAACTGCTTTTGTGCTTTTATATAAAAAATTAGCTATATTCGGTGAATGTTTACAGTAAGAAATGCACAGGATTATATACATACATAGATAGACATAAGTTAGTTTGAAGTATCCACGATTTTGTATGTTATTTATGTCCTTATGTGTCTGTAAAACGCATATAATCATTATGATGAAAATATGACGATACTCAAAGCAAAACATATCATTAGCAGAACTTTGGTTTCTTAGAAAGTTAAAAGAAAAGAACAATCAACACAAAAGTCCACTTACTTTTAAGGAAGAATAGAAGAAAATGGAAGGAAAAGAAAAGCTAGCATAAAACTTTACCAAAACAGAAGACAAGTCCACATACTTTTTTAAAGGAAAGAACAGAAGGAAATCGTTAACGGGAGGGAAGAGGACCGGAAATAAATATAAAAAACTTTCCTCCTGTACCACTTTGCTTTGCTGAAGTCCGTGCAGTTCAGAGGAAGAAACATTTCGCCCGTTAATGCAACGTTATGAGGCAGCATTCGCAAGCCCTGATTAATTTAGTTTCAAGTTCCATTGGCTTGCATGCAGTCAGTTCCGGTGAATTCATCCATGTTTGTTTTGGCTGGTCTAGAGAGAGACCTCTGTAATGGCGGCGAAACGGCAGGGAAATACATATCAAAATAAATCCAAAATGCCCTTCTATGCTTTCATTCTCTGGATCAGACGTTTGACTGAAGTTAATGAGGGAATTTGTGATTTTCTTATTGTGAGGAAATAATGAGAAAGAAATATTTCGCAAGGCAGATCTGAGGATGAGAATACCCTTGTGTGAATAATTATCTACGTTCACTGGGAAGAGAAGAACAGTAAAATGTGTTGTCCTTGTGAACTGGAAATACGAGACACTGTATATATAAAATAGCAAGAGTGAAAATATGCAGAGATAAAAACCAATATATAAGGAAGTTCTTCTAGTTTCAGTTAACATCATCTGTGACAGTCAGCTCTGTGCATGTTAGCAGACGACAAGCCATTAAACGTACTTGTATGTCTATAATATGATTTTCATGCACATGCCCATGAACTGATTGCAAAGCATGCATTCTGCCACTTACGTTAATTGACGCTACAGAGAATTCTAAATAAGTCTTTGAAATAGAAGCGACTTAAGCATCGCAATGGTCATAATGGATTTAACATATTACTCAATTTTCTGAACGAAGAACCCGTGTGAAGGTAAATTAAAACTTTCAGTGATTCTGATGCGATCTGTATTAATCGGCCAGAGGCTCAAAATAAGCCGATTCTGAATTTTAAAAACCAGATTCTGGAATATCATAACAAACATATCGAATTACTTGGGGGGAAAAAAACCTATCCTGAAACATTAGAACTAACAGCTCTAAATCCCTCCCTTCTTCCTCACACCAACCCCCCCCTGGACGAACAAAGGGAAGCACCACCGGCCGATATCCGAGCGTAAACTGGAAGACAACCGACCCCCCCCCCCCCCTAAGAGCTCGAAGCCCCCAGGACGTTATCGAAGCACAGATAACCCCGCGGCGCCTCCCTGCCGAAAGTGGAGTAACAGCATCAGGCACCCAATTACACAGTCAATATCGGGTATTCGGATGGACCCGATAAGCCGCCTCCGTCCGCCGGCTTGGCATTGGATTATAATTGGACAACACGACTGGGATTGCTGTGGACGCCTCCTCGCTCTGGCTGCGTCGAGAGGGGTCTCCTGTGGGCGCCTCGACCTTGGGGGGAAGTTCGACCTCGTTTCAAGATGATGTTTGTGGATTCGGTCTTGATCGATCGACGTGGATCCTGATGATGAAACATTTCGGGAAGGCGAAAATGGTCAATCAAAAAGACAAACAAACAAACATAAACAAACAAAAATAAACAATAAAAACAAAACAAAAACAAGACTGCCAACTGATATTTTGTGTGTGTCCAGAAGCGTCTAATGGCACTCAAATGTGAACTCTCTTTTTTTGTCTTTTTTTTGTCTTTGGATATTTTTACCACTGCATATAACTACATTGTGGATCTCCGTGCTAGATGTATATAAACTATTCAGAATGTACTAAAAATTTGAGTCAGCGTTTTCACCAAGACATGAACAATTGAATAAAAGATGTCCAAGATGTGATTTATTATTATCCATCTCTTGAGAAAATAACATGAAAGAGAACCGACGATAATAATGAAAATTGTATTATTAGAGATAGATATTGTTAGATGATACTGATAGAGATTACAATGATAATGATGATAAGGTTGATAGTCATAACAATGATGATGATATGACAGCTGCTACTACTTCCACCTCCTCTCTCCTCTCTTCCTCCTCTCGCCTTCCTCTCTCTTCTTCCGTGTTGTCTCTTCCTCTCTTCTTTCTCTTCTTGCGTGTTTTCTCGTCCTCCTTTCGTCATGATAAATATAATAATAAAGACAATGATGATGATGAAATGATTGCTGCAACTACTAATGCTAATGATAATTATAATAATAAAGACAATGGTAATAATAATGATGATGGGAAGGAATATCATGACAATAGAGATAATGACTATGAAATTGTTAGTAATAATGATGATAGTGAAGTGCTACTACTATTACTAATAATATTACTGATAGTAAAACAATAATTATAGTAAAAGTAATGATAATGGTAATAATGATGAAGCTAATAACAATGATCCTGACCATAATCAAGACAATAATAGTTATGATGATGATTATAAAAATGTAATTATAAAAACGATAAGGATAATAATGACAATAATAATAATGATTACCAAGTTTTTAAAAAGTATATGATCCATCACAGTGATTAACCGATAAAAAAACAGGTTGTTTTTATCAATATATTCACAAATATATACAGAAAAGTTCTTTGAAAGCACGTAGAAACACTTTGTGTAGTTGTAAACACTGGATCAGCCGTAATTCCCCAGGCAGCTGTCATCACCAAGTAAAAGTGGAGAACAAGCGGACATGTTGTGACCGGTCGTTCTCGGGTAATCACCAGTTACGACTACGAACGTCTTGTAAGAGGTTACGAATGTCTCGAAACAGGTGTCGGATTCGTGGTTCGGTGGAGACAAGGAAATGGTTCATTCAGCCCCACAACACACATGCGCACACACACACACACACACACAAACGAGGAAAATAAACCTAAAGAACAGGGAAGTTAACACCGAAAACCTATACAAAGGAACACTATTTTGACCTAAATATCCTATTTCAGCTAAAGGTAAGTTTCACTTCTTTTCTGGACAGCGACTTCGAACATCAGCACTAGAGTTTTCCTTACAACATCAACCAACAATAACAATCTTACCATCAACCTTACCAAAACATCCACAGAATTATTATAACACGTAACTGTCACCTCTTTTGTTTCTGTTGCTTAGGTTTCGATTCCCGTTTTCTTTAATAAACTCTACATTAAATGAATATACTTGTAAAGCCAATGACCAGCACTTGTCTGACATTTTCATTTTTCATTCTTCTCAAGTTCGCTAAAGGTTGTTGGTATGTCTGTATATATTCTCGTCCATGCAAATAATTCCTGAACTTATTTATGGTACAATGCTGAGACATTCTCGCTCTGCAATGGTGTATATCATTTCGCGATCTAATAGTATTCGGATTGCATATGCGATGAGTATCAACACTTCATCAACATCTAGCAACAAGCTGGCAACTAAACCAGTGTCAAATGAGTCAGCTCTTAAATAGTTTTTTTTTTTTTTTTTTTTTTTTTTTTGCAATGAGATAAATTTAAAAACTGAAACATGAGCTAGTTTCTCTTTAAAGTTGTTAATATTTCGATTTTGCTCGTTATTCCATTCTGACTTATTACTGTTACATTTCTTCAAAACAACATTGACTGGAGATAAGATGTCAGCAAGATTTGGTATAAACACGATAAAAGGAAACCGTACCGATGAATGGTCTCGGTTGAGTTTCAGTTTTAGGGACAGGCATATAAAGTAAAGCTTTAACTATCTTTAAAGAGGAATAAGCAGTTATTTCTTAAAGAAGATCCAAGATATTTGATGTTTAAATACCCAACGGAGTATGTACTTGGCCCAGTGGTGAGTCCATGCATCTGCCAGTATCCCTTTTCACATGTCAATATTGGTGAAATATCTGTCAGCTACGAAGTTTCCAAAAGCTTCGTCTATCGTCGGCATTAGCTCGGCATCAAATGGGCTTATATCATTGAGTGATCTGAAGTCCACAGAGCGTCTTATCTGCCTTCTTAACTGAGATTATGGGAGAATAAGGCGAATTAGATAGTTCGAATCTACTTACTAACCAAAATATTTCTTTTATTAGGAAAAGCAGGGGGTAAGGATTGCCAAGTATGGGTGTTTCGCTTGTCAGATTGATGTCATGTGATACTCTGTTAATCCCAGCTTATCGAAAAAGACATCCGAATATTCTGCAGGGAGCTCATCTATTTGTTGTTTCTGTTCAGTGCTCAAATTCTGATTGTTTATTTTTGAATTCTGATTGATGTTAAATTTTGAAATGGGATTATTCGACAGAGGTATGTAACAAAGTTGTTTGCTTTCGGTTCATCGTCCACGATACAAAGCTGACAGATTTTGGTTCGTGATCCCTTTTGAAGAATTTCTTTAACACATTTAAATGATACAGCTTTATATCTTACGTTTATTAGGTAATCAACTCCAATTTCATCAAACTTGATAACTCTAT
Organism: Penaeus vannamei; assembly: GCF_003789085.1. Lineage (NCBI taxonomy): Eukaryota > Metazoa > Arthropoda > Malacostraca > Decapoda > Penaeidae > Penaeus > Penaeus vannamei. The sequence continues at coordinate 602,336 of NW_020870928.1, forward strand.
AGGGCCCTTTTCCATTGCATTGCATTTATTGCGAGAGGATGGTTAATTTATTGCGAGAGAACGGAAGCAAGACAACACCTCATTCTATGAGATTTTGCAGATATATCAAAGTGCGGTTTGTAGAGCTTACTGTTAACCAACTGGGCAGACTACTCTAAACGTTTTCTCATATCTAATTCGTATTAGTACTTGTTCTTAGTTTGGCTATCAAGCTTATCATTCATCCATTACTCATACAGAATAGACAAGGGTCCGCAGACCTTTCGTCCATACAGCAACTCGAAAGGTGAAAACTTCAGTGGATCGTTGGGTATTTCACGAGAGGCAAACAGCACTGATGTAATTAACCTGTCTCATTCCCGACACAACTTCCTAAGCATAGATTCCACCACAGCATGAAGTCTTTTAACAGTTCAATTGCATACAACATGGTATGGACTTGCAAATGTCGCTTTTTTGACAAATGATGTACTTTACGCTTAAATTAATGACAAGCGATTTACTTCCTTCATCAAGTCAGATTTGAATTGCTTCCCTCTATCTGATAAAAAAAAATCATTAGACATACCGTTACTGTAGAAAAACAATTCTCAGCAACAGTTACCAAATCTTCATTTCCGAGAGGAATAGCTTCAGGAAATCTAGGTATGCATTCTAGCAAAGTATATACTTGTGACCTCGAATCGATGGTACGTGATGGTCCGACGAGACCTATGGTAACTTGTGTGAAAGGATTACTAATGAATATTGATGTTAACGGTACCTTTCTTACTTTGCCTTTGTGAGCAAACTTCAGATACGAGACAAAAGAGACAGTAACGCTTAATATCAGCGACCACGCCTAGCCAGAGGAATATATGAAAAATCTCTGATGTTTTCCTGTGAGAGACATGTCCAGCAGCTGTTGAATTCTGAACATTGGCTAAAATATACTCTCTGAATGTATTCGGTGCAATAAGGTGTTTCATCCCAGCTACGTGTTCATGCTTACTTCTAACACATATCCTGTAAATCATTGATTCTCTCAAATTTAATCACACGGATTCTATTTTCATGAGACGAGCAATATTTCCTGTGTCGGGTAAATATTACTGTATCATCTTTAATAGAATTTAAATTATTTAAAGGTACAATGAATCATTGATATTTCATAACAGGCTTGGTAATTTGTTCTGCAAGAGTAAATAGTATTCCATTACACTAATATCATATCAATAATGTATATATACTTATTTATACATACAAATTCAATTATATATTATACGTATAAATTCTATTATATATAATATACTATGTGTATGTGTGTGTGTGGTATATATATATATATATATATATATATATATATATATATATATATATATATATATATATATATATATATATAGATATAGTCATATATATATTTGTTCTTTCAGTCTAAATAGTATTCCATTGCACTAATATCAAATCAGTATATATACATATCTATACATATAAATGGTATTATGTAATATACAATATCTGTGTGTGTATGTGGATATATATATATATATATATATATATATATATATATATATATATATATGTATATATATATATATATATGTATGTTGTATCTATATATATATATATATATATATATATATATATATATATATATATATATATATATATATATATATATATACATACATATATATATAGAGCAACATTATAGAATACTAGTAGCGAATCTGTGAAGCTTTTCCACTCATCTCTTAATCCTCTCTGTCCTGACTTTGTTGAAGTGAGGATAATATGTATGTGTGTGTGTGTGCGTGTGTTTTATACACATGTATGTTTATACATATGTATATATACATATATATAAATATATGTATATACATACATATATGTATATATATATATATGTATATATATGTGTGTGTGTGTGTGTGTGTGTATGTGTGTGTGCTGTGTCTATACAAATATATATGTATATACATATGTATATATATATATATATATATATAATTATATATGCATATACATATATGTATGTATGTGAACGTGTGATATATTTTTTATGCACGCACACACACACACACACACACACACACACATATATATGTACATATGTATAAGTGTGTATGTATGCTTGTACATATACATATGTATTCATAATAACACAGACGCAACTATTATTTTGAAATTGCATCGCCACATGCATGCTGCGTTTCAAATGGCAATCAAGGGTCATTTCCTGTGCTGTGAATTCCCTGTTTAGAGAACTTAATTTTACTTATATAGAATGTCAGATTGTACCATACAATAAATACAGGAAAATCTGAACTTCCTTCACCCTATGAATATAATGTCCCTTTGTAAAATAAAAAAAACTTGCTATTATCCGTCAACGTTGTAAATTAAAACCTTATCATATTAACTTGTTACTCTAACAAATAATAGATGTGTTAGTGGAAAAATATATTACCATTAACAAATAAGCACTACTTCCCTGTACAAATGTTAGGTGAATTCTTGCTCTGGGAAGCTGGTGTAATACCACAATACCATCTATAATAAAGAAAACATGTACTTCTTTTGCCATCATTTAAGTACCACATTCATGTACCTGGTCAGTACCATCCGCTAGCTTAAGAAAATAAATAAATACAAATAAAAGAAAATATTGAGAATTTTTATTCCGTTACTTAATTAAGTAATATGACATTTTTCGTGACCATAGTAGGTAACTAATCTTGACATAGTCAGCATCGTATACTGAGAAGACTGTAGTATAGTCAGGATGAAAAAGGTATGTCATAAACAGTGGAGCGGTGAGGCCCCCTTTCCTCGGTGGGTTTTGCGCAGCTCTCGAGGTTACACCGATACCCTCAGATGATGGAGTGGAATGACATGCGTACACTAATATGACGTATACTAGAGTCAACCAATAGATGGTAGTTATTATCTCATATAGTTACTGAAGTGACTATGTCGCCATCTATTGCATAAGAACGTAGCCTCTAGGTCGAGTTACCCGTCCACTGGAACCACGTGATTCGTCTTCATAACCGAAATAATACGGTATAATTTCCGTTCTTCTGTAAGCAACGGGATACGCATTCAAAATAGGTATGGTGCGGACCTACCTGCCGCCGTCGCGTTCGGTACTCAGCCACAGCCACAGCCACCGCGATGGCCGAATGTAGAGGGTGCTCCTCCTTGGACCTCCTGCTGGACGCAAACTGCCTCCTTCACCTTCTGCGTCAAAGGAGCACCCTCCCTATTATCTGCGGAATCTATCAATTAGGTTCGTACCTTAAAAATTCTAGGTTATTTGGTAGCTTATCAGCTCAACATCTAGTTTGTGTGCGCTCTATCCTGCCGTGAATACGTGGAGGATTCTTCGTTACCTCAGCGGGGGTAGAGGGGCGGCACCTTCCCCTCCCCAGGGGGGTCACAAGTGGGCGCAGCCCTCTGCACTGAAAAGTATTGTGAATTATCATTATTTTCGTTGTGGGTTATATTATTAGTATTATTTAACCCCGCATTTTCCCTGGAACCTTTCATGCCCTCCCTGCTATCGGGGCCGTTTGTCGCTAATGGGGGGGTTTCTGCGCAATAAAAATTACACATCCACATTGTACACGGTGACAGGAATCCAACGATACCGAAATCGTCGATGTCCGATCGGCGGGCGTAAGATAGAAAACTACCTAGTACTCTATCAAATAATAGACTGTAGTAGAAAAAAATACCATTACGCTCGTCACTCACTTTCTTGTGCTATGAAAGTATTACTGTTATGTGAATACTCTGCTCATGGAAGGAAATACCTTTATGTAGTGACAGCTTGTACCAAATAATAGAAAAAAAAAAGTACCTTCATCACTATCATAGGAGTAGCATTTTCCTGTGCCAGGTAAGTACCATCTGCTAGCTTCTGTGCCAGGTAAGTACCATCTGCTAGCTTCTGTGCCAGGTAAGTACCATCTGCTACCTTCTGTGCCAGGTAAGTACCATCTGCTAGCTTCTGTGCCAGGTAAGTACCATCTGCTAGCTTCTGTGCCAGGTAAGTACCATCTGCTAGCTTTGTAAAATAAACCTTATCCTATCATCGTTTCCAGTAGGAAAATATATTACCATTAGGTACCATGTAATAATTGCCTAGGAGAGCAGAAAACATTCTTCATATGCATCTTTCGGTGAAATTGCTTTTTTTTTTTTTTTTTTTTTTTTTTTTTTTCTTTCTTTCTTTTTTTTTTTTTTTTTTTTTTTTTTTTTTTTTTTAAGTAACGCTCGTCTGATTCCACGAAACAAATAGGCACTACTTTCACAATCCCGTACCAGATAAGTAACATCTGCTAGGTTTGTAAAATAAAATTAAATCTTATTATCCTGTTACTCTAACAAATAATGGATATGTGTCCAGCAGGAAAATATATTACCTTTACGTACCATTTAACAAATTGCCTGTGCTAAGTGAGTACGAAGAACCGCTTCTATATACATAATTCGGTGAATTCGTCTGTTGTTTCTTGAAAAGTAGCACTCGTCTGGTTCCATGTAATAAGCAAGTATTACTTTCCTGGGCCGGAAATGTACAACTGTTGTGTTAATTCCCTGCTCATGGAAACTAATGTTAACTTCATGGAATACCTTTGTACACTATAATAAATACTGGAAAATATATACTTCCTTCGCCATAAATTTGAATAACACACTCGTGTGTTAGAAAAGTACCATCCGGTAGCTTAAAATGAGACTAGATATATTAGATATTAGACAATGTGTAATAGGAAAAAAAATGCCACTTCACTCGTCTGCTTCCACATAACCAGCAAATATCACGTTCCTGTGCCTAGCATGTAAATTCCCTGTTCAGGGAAGTTAAAGTTATTCTTAAGTAATGTCAGTTTGTACTAAATAATAGAAAATATATATTTCGTTCTCTGTCATCTGAATAGCACATTCCTGTGGCAGATAAGGACCATCCACTAGGATTGTGAAGTAAATGTGCCTAGTAATAAAATATATTGCCCTTACATAACATTAAAAATTGCCCGTGCCAACAGAGTACGAACCATCCTTTTCATGGGTATAATTCGGTGAGTTTGTCTCGTTTCTCTAAGTAATTTGATACGATTGTACCATTAAATAAATGGAAAATATGTATTTCTACGATGTCATTTGAGTACTACATTCTTGTGCCAGATAAGTACCATCTGATAGCTTAAAATGATAATATTAATAAACTTCCTATCATCCCATTACTCTAATAACTAATAGACTGTATGATAGAGAAGAAATACTACCATATCCACATACGAAGCAAACACCATTTCCTGTGCCAGATAAGTATTACTGGTGTATTTCTTACTCAGGGAAACTAATGTTACCCTATGGAATACCGTTACTCTAATAATAGAATGTGTAGTAATAAAAAAATATTTCCATTACACTCATCTTGTTCCACTTAACAAGCATCACTATCCTGTGCCAGATAAGTATTATTGTGTGAATTCCTTGCCCTGGGATGGTTATGTTACCTTTATGTAATTACAAATATCTATCTCTATCACTATCATATGAGTACCACATTCAAGTGCCATTCAAATGCCATCTGCTGAGTTTGTAAAATAAAGCGTTATTTTTATTATCCTGCTACTATTATAAACAATAAATGTGTTTCCCTAGTATGAAAATATATTAATATTACAGAGCACGTAATATTGCCTGTGCAAGTGAGTTCGAACCGCTCTTTGCATATGCATAATTCGGTGAATTTGCTTTTCTTTTTTCTTTAAGAAACACTTGTGTGGTTTCACATAACAAGTAAGTACTACTTTCCTGCACTTGAAAAGATAACTGTTACGTGAATTCCTTGCTCAGGGAAGTGAATGTAGTATTTGTACCATATAATAACAGTAAATAAGTAGTTACTTGTTATCATTTGAGTATCCCGTTCCTGTACCAGATAAGTACCATCCGCAAGCTTTAAAAAGAGTCTTGTTATCATGTTATTCTAATAAATAAAAACAGACCATGTAATAGCAAAAAATACTACCATTACACGTCTCGTTTCAATGAACAAGCAAAGAACACTTTCCTGTTGCAGACAAGTATTTCTGTTTGTGGATTTCCTCTTCAAAGAATCTAATACTTTGTGTAATACTAATTATAACATGTAATGAATAATGGAATATGCGCTTCCTTTACCATTATTTGTGTACCACAGTTCTGTGTTATGTAAGTACCATCCAATAGCATTGTAAGAATTTTTAAAAAATCATTACTATATTATAGGAAAAGATGATACCATTACACACATTTGGTTCCACATGATAAACAAACTTCATTTTGCTGTGCCATTTAGTTTTATTGTTGAGTGAATTCCCTACTAAGGGAAAGTAATGTTACGTTAATGTAATGCCAGCTTGTACAAAATAATAGAAAATGTAGTCCTTTACGGTCTTAGAAGTACCACATTCCTGTGCCAGGTAAGTACCATCCGCTAGGTTTATAAAATAATACCCTATCTTATTATCCTGTTACTCTATTGAATAATAAATGTGTCTAGTAGGAAAATATTTTACCATTACTTACCATGTACTTGAATTGGCTGTGCCAAGCGAGTACGAACCACTCTTTTCAGATGCATATCTCGGTGAATTTGCCTTTCAATTTTCTCTAAGTAACCCTCGTTCCATGTAACATGTACTATCCTGTGCCGGGAAAATACAACTGTTATATGAATTTCCTGCTAAGGAAAGCTAATGTAATACCATTTTACTATGTAATAAATAATGGAAAATATGTACTACGCCATCACTTGAGTACTGTAATCCTTTACCAGATAAGTATTAGCTGGGGACCGTCTCTAAAACTAAGGGGGTGGTGGGATAATGGGGAGGAGAATATATATGTATATATATATATATATATATTATATATAAAGAAATATCTTATCGATTTTCTTCAAATTTGGATATATTGTGTAGCTTAGCATTCTGCACCTTTGGCACTAAATTCATATAAATCCCTCCAAAGGGGACAAAGCCTCAAAAAAAAAATATATATATATATAAGATATATATATATGTATATATATAAGATATATATATATATATATATATATAGATAGATAGATATATACATAATAAAAACTAGAACCCTTTTTTTCTACAGAAGTCGCTTGCATACTGCTATTGGCCCACACTGCTACATACTTTACAGTAACTAACGATAAAATCCAAAGAGACTGACATTTCATTTTCTATGAAATTTGCGACGCAAGTTTCTGCACATTTTTAATAGCCTTTAAGTACTGTATTCCTGTGCTAGATAAGTACATCTGCTAGCTCAAAATAATACTGATATGATATAGATAAGCTTCTTAAAAGATACTACCATTACACGTGGTTCCACTTAACGAGGATATACTACTTTCCTGTGTCAGATAAGAATTACTGCTATGGGAAACTACTGTTACCTTTATGTAATACTAAATGTACCATGATGTAAATGATAGAAAAATATATACTTCCTTCACCACCATTTCTGTACCACTTTCCTGTGCCAGATAAGTACCTTCTAAAAGCTTTGTAGAAAGAAAATAAATCTTATTATCCATTACTCTGACAAATAACAGAATGCATGTAGTAGAAAAATGGTACCATTATGTTCATCTTGTTCCACTTCGCAAACAAGCATCACTTTCCTGTGCCAGATAAGTACTGCAGTTACGTGAATTCCCTTCTAAGGGAAGGTAATGTTTTCTTTATGTAATTCCAGTTTGTACAAAAGAATAGAAAATATGTACCTACTTTACTGTCATGCAAGTACCACGTTCCACATCCCTGTGCCAGATAAGTACCATCCGCTAGGTTTTTAAAATGAAAAATAGTTTTGGAAAATATTTATTTCCTTCGCCATCATTTGAGTAAAACATTCCTGTGCAATATGATCACCACCCAGTAACTTTGACGAAAAAGAGGTGTGTAATTGGAAAATACTACCATAACATTCAACTGGTTCCATCTAAGTCAAACATTACTTTCTGTACCAAATAAGTATTACTGCTATATGAATTCTCTGCTCAGGGAAACTAATGTTACATTATGTAATGCTAGTTTGTACCACATTATAAATCACCATTATATAAGTACTAGATTCTTATGCCAGATAAATACTATCCGCTAGCTTTGTAAAATAAAATCTTTTCCTATTATTCCATTATTCTAACAAATAATAGATGTGTTTTTATAGTAGAAAAGAAATCTTACCTATTCATACCACATAACAAATTGCCTGTGTGTGAATGTGTGTGTATGTATACAGAAACACACATATCTATTTCTATGTGTGTGTGTGTGTGTGCGCGTGCGTACGTGCGTGCGTGCGTGTGTGTGTGTGTGTGACCCCATTATGCTATCATAAACAAACATGCTAATATTATTATTGAATAATTTTGTTTTTTAACCTTTATACATGGCTTCTGAAGATGCCTTAGTTCTTCAGATATTAACGCTTTAATTATGTAAGAGGAGAAAGCTACAAAGTTAGTTGAAAGAGAGAGAGAGAGAGATTTATAAAGAACTAATAAGAAGGCAAATGAGACAGGCAAGCAAAGAGCGAACGAATTAGAATTAGCTAAGTTATGATTGGAAAATAAAATATCCGAGCTTTGAATGGAACGGATTAGAAATGCCTAAATTTAATTTATTTTTTGAAGCATCCCGTAACTACACTTTGATATATGCTTGATATTATATCATGGTCGCTACAGAACACAATTATCATCGGTTTGCACTGAAAAACAAAGTTTTGAAAAAAAAAAATCCTAATAAAAAAAAAGAAGAAAATCAATAGAAAAGTATCAAAGTACTTAATATACAGCTGTCGTATTCAATCACAAGCAAAATATTATACTCTTCAAATAAAATGGAAAAAGTATTTGACTACTCTGGAAACTTGCAAATGTATTTTTCAGATTCAGTCAAAACATATGAAAAGTGGAAATTGCAAGAGGTTTTGCCTTATCGCATCCACCATGAGTGAGTTTTGTATACGAATTAGATAACTAGAGAATCTATTCAGTGATATTTTTGCGCCTGCAATGTTGCACCATGGAGGTACAGAATTATTTAAAGGACATTTATCCTACCGAAGTCACTACCATTCCTTATGATCTGGACTCGTTAAAAATTATCACCACGTTCCAGCGACCGTCTTGATCGACCTCGTATTTGACACATATCGAGTGACCTTCTATTTGATGTTCTGCTAGAAAGACATAGACACATTTTATACACCTTTAAAATAGATTTTTGTATCAACAAACTTACGATGCGATTCGTAATTAATGAAAATATAAATTCCTATCTGAGCCAGAGTGAAATATATCTGGAAAATGTCACGCTCTGATTGGCTGGCAGGAGTGTGCCAAGAGAGAGCCAAACACTTTGATACAAAATGAAAAGAGGATTCATGTTCCAATAATGAGCGCCTTAAGGGCAAATATGTATCGAAGTGTAACAAACTGTTTGGGTTTCCAGGGATGCTACAGAAAATGTCTTTATTGAAGGTAAAGATGACTCTGATGATTGCAGAACTCGGAATGGAAAAATTATCAATTATGTTGGTTCGGTTCTGATGGGTAAAGCTTTGAAAACTGATATGAGCTTGCCGGAAGAAAGTTTGTTCAACTACGGTCATCTTAAACATGCTTTTTAAATATTTATTC
>NW_020870928.1:617044-619544 GCF_003789085.1 Penaeus vannamei
TATTATTATTATTATTATTATTATATTATTATCATCATCATCATTATCATCATCATCATCATATTATCATTATCATTATAATGATAATAATAATATCTATAATTATTGTTATTACCATTATCATTATTATTGTTATGATCATTACTGTTATCATTATTATTATTATTATTATTGTTGTTGTTGTTGTTGCTGTTATCATTTTTACTTTTATTATCATTATCATCAACATTAATACTATCATCATAGTGATCAATATTAGTAAATTAGTATTTTTAATATAATGATCATCATTGTTGTTGCTGATGTTGATCTTATTACTATCATTGCTATTACTATCATTATTCTCATAATCATTATCATTTTAATTTTCATGATCATTAGTATCATTGTTATTATTATTGTTATTATTATTATTATTATTATTATTATTATTATTATTATTATTATATTTTAAAAAACTATTTTACTGCATATCGCTCCATCATTATTTAAGATTTCCAAAAAAAACAATTTACTCGCACATCAAAAAGAATCAAAAAAAAAAAAAAAAAAAAAAAAAAAAACATCTTATCATAATCACCATAATCCTTACCCTTCCCTTAACGATAGAGTCAAGATAACGCTAAAGAAAACAGGGAACGTTGAGAGTCGTGTCGTGGGAAAATGACCTCTAATGAAGGGCGTCTCTCGAGGCCCTTAAGAACTACTTTTGCATCTTCCGCCACGCCCATCAGGAGGGCTTAAGGGTTTCCGCCACGCCCATCGGGGCTGAGAGAGGGAGGCTGTACTCAGAGCCCATGCTCCCCTGGTTATGAAGAAAGGGGGGGGTTAGGGGCTTAAGATTCTTTTCTTCTTTTTTTATTTTCCTTCTTTTTCTTCTTCTTTATTATATTCTTCCTTTTCTTCTTCTTTATTATCTTCTTCCTTTTCTTCTTCTTTATTATGTTCTTTTTTCTTCTTCTTGATTATATTCTTCTACTTTATTATGTTCTTTTTCTGCTTCTTTATTCTTTTCTTCCTTTTCTTCTTCTTTATTATATTCGTCTTTTTCTACTTCTTTACTATATTCTTCTTTTTCTTCTTCTAATTTATTATGTTCTTCTTTTTCTTCTTCTTTACTACATTCTTCATTTTCTTCTTCTTTATTACGTTCTTCTATTTTTTGTTAATTTTCTACTTTTATTATTCTTTTGCTTCTTCTTTTTTATATTTTTTCAGTATATTCTTCTTTTTCTTTCCATTTGCCGGACTGTGAATTATCCTACATATGGTTTAATACAAGCATTGATACTAAATTCTACGTGTGGCTTTGTGTGGGCGGGTATTTCCCTACTGGTGCTTCGTCACTGGATATTACCGGTACAGCAGCAGGAGAAAGGTCATATTTCAATAAGAAAGTAACGATTCATGGATTAACATTTGTTAATGATTAATAATTAATAAGTAATAATCAATAATGATAAATGATTAATAATCATGGATTCATAACAACTGAAATCATTGTTCTCTGTCTGAACATGTGTGTAGAAGCAGGAGAGATGAAACTAATAGCTTACTTTTTGGTTGTTTTATCAATACAGTCAGTATATAATCAATGATTGTTTTTAGTGTCAAATAATAACACACTAATAGCTTGTTTCTGGAAGTATATTTACAGTATACCTTATGTGATATTACAGGTAGACGTAAGTATATGTTTACAGAAACTTTACATTATATACCCGATATTATCAAATATTTTCCAGAAATTACTAGAGGTTATTTCCTAATTTGTTCCGACAGTTCTGTATAACAAAAAATACTCTTCTATATCACCGTATCGAACCTAATAGAACACGCCTATGCTGCCAAACTAACCAACTCGACAACCTCATTACCCCCCCAACATATTCATGGATCTTTAACGTGGTCCCAATTACGTAATAAGCTCGCGCCCAACGCATAATCTACAAATCACACATAAATCGACCATAGGCCTATCCTCGGACACTTAACACAAAACAACAGCAATAACGACCAATAACTAGATAAATGAAGATCGAAGACGACGATAGAGAGGGTCGAGGGGCAGCCACGACCCAGGAGCCCATCGGCAGAGGAAAATTAGGATAAGAAAATGAGACGAAGAAGGTCAGAGTCCACAGATTCGGACACGCCTTCTTTGGCCGCGAAATAATTTATTCATTACTCCCTTTATTTGTCATTAGTGTCTATATTGCTAGATTTAGGTAATCTACATACATTTGGCGAGGCACGTAAGGGTTTTCGTTTTGTTTTTCTACCTACAACGAGGGTTATGGTACTATTCGTACAAAAAGCTTGTATTCAGGCATATACACATGCATACACTGTGTATATGCATAAACAAACACATACACATATACTATGCATATCTATCTATATATACATGTTTATATATACGTAAGACACATTTTTCATATGCAGATTTTATTGCATTAATTCATTTTCTAAAATTTTGTAAGGATATCTCATTAGTGTG
>NW_020870928.1:629544-634544 GCF_003789085.1 Penaeus vannamei
GCTCTGGTAACAACTTTCTTTCTTAACACGTGAAAAATATCATCAAAGATTAAACATGTAAAAGGATTCTTGAAAAATGCCTTTTCTGCAGAAAATTCCTTTAGCGAATCCTTTACAAGAAAAAAGGAAAAAAAAAAAAAAAAAAAAAAACACGAGGCATCCACCCACCCGGATGTACAAAAGACGCTATTTTTCGTTTATTTGAATTAAGTGTTTACGATATTTTTCTGTTAACAATCTTTTATAACTTTGATAACTCTGTACTCAACATTAAGAAAAAAAAAATGAAAAGAGTTGTATCACGTGAGACTACTTCTAGTGACAATAATAATGATATAGTAATGATGATGATGATAAGAAGGGTGATAACAAAAAAGACTACCGCATTGATAATATTGACAATGTTATCTGGTGCAGTGACAGCAATAAACCTGCTGTGTGTAAGAAATGGCCACACACCGTCTACAAACAGGATTATTAGACGAGAATTCTACTAATATACCACAACATATAGTATGTACATATTTGTGTGTGTGTGTATGTGTGTGTGTGTGTGTGTGTGTGTGTGTGTGTGTGTGTGTGTGTGTGTGTGTGTGTGTGTGTGTGTGTGTGGTGTGTGTGGTGTGTGTGTGTGTGTGTGTGTGTGTGTGTGTGTGTGTGTGTGCGTGTGTGGTGTGGCGTGCGTGTGGGGGGGAGGGGTTGCGTATGTGAATGGAATATATAACACTGTAATATTTTAAAAGCGTAAAGCACAGCACTTACTATAATGTGCCCACATTGACAGAAAAAAACTACTGAAAACTACTGAAGCCTGATTTAATTTAATTTACTATATTTCCGGTTTGCTCAAGATATATTCAGCTATGGTTTATATAAAACAATTACAAGACAGTATGATATTGTAACCGCAAGAATCAAGCTTGGATATAGATTATTTGTACTTTCACATGACCAAATATCAAATGTAACAATATCTTTCCACACCCAAGCTGCATGCCGGCTTGGTAGATGAGTAGATGAAACACTGCTTGATTGTTACTTTTAAATGATATAGTACAGATCGTAGCAATGTTATAGCCTAAATTTCCAATGTAATACTGTTATATGATGCTAGACCATGCATCAAATGTACCACAGCTTGCCCACGCCTGTGCAGTTAGTCAGGGTAGTAAATAAAGGACAAAACTAATTCATTTAAGAATTCATCGTCTCCAGACCACCTGTTTTTGAGAAATATCAATCATCACACATTCTTCCTCTTGTCTGCTTAGGAAAACATCATGAGAAAATGACAATAGGAAAGCGAACCAATACCACGAATGATATAAGCCTTATGTGAAAGGGAATAAAGGTAATTGTGCCATCTCAGAGCTTCCCAGTTCCGTTGCCGTTTGTAAAAGCCCCTCAGGGTTGTTCGGCAATAACAAGGAGGCAGAGAGCGAGCCAAATACCGCGCCTTGCACCCCCTCGCTGCCACCATGGAGTGTAATGTAAACATTGAGGCGGACGAACCACTCAATAACTATGGTACCTTTCCCAATATTCTGGACACTATAGCAACTGACGATAAGGATTTTGACTCTGCCTCAAATAATACTGCCGTTGGTAATGATGACGAGGATGAATACGCTCTAGAGGGGGACGATACCTTCACAGCGAAGCGAGAAATAAGGAAATCATTAAGTCAGTCTATACCTCGGGGGAAATACGTCGACAGGAGACAAGACGAACTGACTGTACCATATCGTCCGCCAAGTCCTCCCCCGCCTCCATTCCCACTCTACGTCGCTCGCCACCAGCAAGACCGTATAAATGTTTTAACATAGAAACAGTAAAGGTATTACTTGCATAAATTACTTGTTTTAACATAGAAACACTGAAGGTATTACTTGCATAAATCCACATAAATATACCGACCACTTCGTCCTCCATTGCTATTAAGAACATCACTCTCCTTAACGTACCCACGACCATAGCGTGACTTAGAATCGACATCCACTTCAGGGAATCCAATTCCACGTGAAAGAATCGGTTCAGCTACTTCTTAATGCATGCAAATATTCCGAAATGTGCCTGCCAATCCGCTTTAAAAGAGGCACCCCTAATAATGTTCAGCTAATGAATGGGGTTGTGGCCATCTAGCAAAATATTATTGGGAGAAAGCATGCCGCGGTATCCGGTGAGGTGTAAAGAGAGGAAGAGCACGCTAAGGAGCAGGAAGTGGCACGGGGAAGGAAGTACCAGGGAAAAAAAGGAGTGGGAAAGAAAGTGACAGGAAAGAAGAAGTTCCAAGGAGGAAGGAAGTTCTAGGGGGAAAAAAGAGTGCCACTGGGAAAGAAAGTGCAAGGGAGGAAGAAGTTCCAAGGGGGAAGGAAGTTCCAGGAAGAAAAAGGAGTGCCACTGGGAAAGAAAGTGCCAGGGAAGAAGCTCTAAGGGGACGGAAGCTCCAGGGAAAAGGGAGTTCTAGGGAGGAAGTTCCAAGGGGGAAGAAAGTGCCAGGAAAAAAAAGAGTGCCACTGGTAAAGAAAGTGCCAGGGAAGAAGTTCCAAGGGGAAGAAAGTGCCACTGGGAAAGAAAGTTCTAAGGGGGAAGAAAGTGTCAGGGAGGTGGAAATTCAGGTGCTAAGGAGGAGCAAAGTGCTAAGGGCGAGGGTAAGCCACGGGGAAAGAAAGTGTAGAGAGGAGGAAAGGGGAAAAAGTGGTAGGGAGCAGTAAGTGTCAGAGTGGAGGAAATTCCAGGGGAAAAAGTCCTAAGGAGTGGGAAAGAAAGTGCTGTGGAAAAAAGTCCTAAGGAGGAGGAAAAGCCAAGGGGGGAGAAAGTGTTGAGGAGAAGGGAGTGCCACTCGGGAAGAAAATACTAGGGAGTGACACGGGGGGGGGGGGAGTGCAAGGGAGGAGAAAGAGCCACTCGGGAAGAAAGTAACAGGGAGGAGAAAGTGCCACAAGGGGAAGAAAATGTCAGAGAGGAGAGGGACGTTCTAGGGGGAAATAAAGTGGCAGGGAAATTCCAGCAGGGGAAATAAAGTGGCAGGGAGGAGAAGTGCCACGGAGGAAGAATGAAGTTCCAGGGGAGAACAAAGTCCCACAGAGGAAGAAACTTTATGTGGGAAGAAAATGCCAATGGGAAGGAAATGCCAAGAAGGAGAGAAGTGACACGGGGGAAGAAAGTGCCATTGGGGAAGGAACCGCCAATGGGGAAGAAAATGCTGCTGGGGAAGAAAGTGCCACCGGGGAAGAAAGTGCCACTGGGGAAGAAAGTGCCATCCGGGAAGGAATCGCGGGGAAGAAGGGGGAAGGGCCACCGGGGAAAAGTGCCACGGGGAAGTGGGGAAGAAAGTGCCACTGGGGAAGGAACCGCCACGGGGGAAGAGATGGCATGGCCGGGGAAGAAAGTGCCAAAGGAAACGGGGAAAAAGTCCACAGGGAAGATGAAGTTAAGAGGGAAGAAAATTCACACGAAGAAGGAAATGTCTTGCGGGAAGAAAGTCCCAGGAAGGGGAAGATGCCAAAGGATGAGGAGTAAGCGCCAAGGAAGAAAGTCCAACTTCTGCTCAGACTTTATGTGACATTTGGGAAAGTTGAGGTCCGGAAGTTGAAGAAGAAAGCGAGAAAAGAGAAAAGGAGATAGAGAAAAAAAAAACAAGAGAAAAGAGAAAAGGAGATAGAGAGACACAGATAGAGAAAAAGGAAGAGAAAGAAAAAAAGAGAGAGAAAAGAGAAAAAGAGAAAAGGGGATAGAGAGACAAAGATAGAGAAAAAGAGAAGAAGAAAGGAGATAGAGAGAGACACAGATAGAGAAAAAGGAAGAGAAAGGGTGATAGAGAGACAGATAGAGAAAAGAGCAATAGAAAAAGAGATAGAGAGACACAGATAGAGAAAAACGAAGAGAAAAGGGGATAGAGAGACACAGACAGAGAAAGGCGCACATAGATAGAAGGGAGAGGAGACACAGAGATAAACAACCGGAGAGAGCAAGGGAAAAGAGAAAAAGGAGAACGCAGAACAGCTGATAAACAAAGCAATTAAAATCAGGCACGCAGATTATGCTAAAGTGAATGTAAATAATGATTAAACAATATCATTGATAACGATAATACTAATAAAGATAATAAAACAAGCAAAATCAACAGTCAAATTATGCTAAAGTAAATGGATGTGGAGAGAGTTAAATAAGAAACCATTATTCCTACTAGCAGTACTAGCAACATGAGGATAATTAAAAGAACACACGATGGCAACTCTTCGCTCTCTGGTAATTATTTCCAATTATCGCCAATGAAATGAGATTCCAACCTTCCTTAATGCACTGCAGTTTATCAATTACAAAAGTATACCGATAGACACATTAGGAAATGTAATTGATAACTGAGCTGATATTTTGCCTGATCTTTTGCACTATACCTACGATGGTACACAGTATTCATTATCATACCAAGCAAGTAATTCCCCATTAAAAGACTTTTTTATGCGAAGACCATGATGCAAATAGCACTAAAAGGCGACTATAATGCGCTTTATGCAAGTACCTTCATCACAGGAATAAAACGTTTTATGGCACAAACTCGTCAAAACTCAAACGATTGGTATTTTCTATTATCACGTACATGTTATCTGTCCTATCTCCAGCTATTTTCCTTTTGTAAATACAATGTCAACGAGATTCCAGCCAGGGATCATATTTTCTTTTATGCAACATTTTGATACTAGATATTTTGGAAATACAAAGTAAACATGATTAGCATTTAAGTTCACATACTGAATTCCTTGACATTAATGGTTCTGAAGTCAGACGTAAATGTCTGTGTTATTTACTTCGAGGGTAAATAATGGCCAATAATCTCAGGAATTTCAAGGATATAAAACAGAAGCAATAACAATAGTATATTGATTCCTCTGGAACGTTAACTTTCCTTTCTGTTTAAAGAGTAACGAAACTTCAAATTAAAATTCTTTCCTGTGAAAATAACGAGTTTATGATTGCATTTTTAATTAAATATACGA
>NW_020870928.1:644544-647044 GCF_003789085.1 Penaeus vannamei
GGGCAGAAGTGATACACTGTCTTTAATATTCATTTCTTAAGAGTTAACACAGCCCGTGGTCAGTCTTGGCGAGGTTAGAAGAGCTCATTGCGGTACGAAAGGTCAACCCGGGTCAGTCTTATATCTGACCCCAGCCGCGTCGGTCGTGTACACGTGGCAGGGGGTATATTTATACCCGCCTTACGAGGAAACCCACACCGGCCAAAGCCACGTGTGCGGTCTCTCTTATAGTATGCTATAAAGACGAGAAGACGGTGAAATAATGACATTTTAATATCTAAACAAACAAATGATTTATAAATTATTATTTCAGTTTACTATATTTGTTATTAAATTATGTTTTTATACACACACACACACTTTATATTTATATTTTTATATTTACACACACACACACACATACACACACAAACACATACTCACACATACAACACACAAACACACAACACACACACACACACACACACACACACACACACACACACACACACACACACACATATACATTATATATTATATATATATATATATATATATATATATATAATATATATATATATATATATATATATATATATATATATATATATATATATATATATATACAACATATATAGACATCCCACATATACGAATACACTCATGCACACGCAAACTCTCATACACGTAGACACATACAAAAAAGTGCTTCAAAGAAATATCAGAGTTTGGTCTTCAATTAATGATACCACTGACACGGAGAGAAAACCGCCCTGAGTCACTGATATAAAATAAATTGGATTCAGAAGGAATCACAAGAGACAGAAAGACCAGAAAAAAAAAATCCCCTCCATGTCCAATCTTTATTTTTTTATTTTTTTTTTATTATTTTATTTTTATTCTTTTTATTTATACGCTGTTTTCTTTTTCTTCTTCTTCTTTTATGTGCACAGCCAGTTTCATCTCGAACGTCCGAAACACTTGCTTCACACTCGCATCACCCTGCTTCAGATACAGCTTCGAAACAGGTTCAGTGAAGGGAACTGAGCCTGGGTTGGGGATCCCTTCCTCGTGGTGACAGAAGACAATCAGGGTCTAAAGCGGAAAAAAGTTTTTTTTTTATTATTATTATTATTATTATTATTATTAATTTTATTTGTTTTATTTTTTTATTTGTTTTATTTATTATTGTTTTTTATTATTCATTGTTTTTATTTATCTTATTTATATATTTTTATTTTTTTATTTATTATATTACTATTTTTTTATTTATTATTGTTTTTATTCATTTTATTTATTATTATTATTTTTCTATAATTGTTTTATTTATTTTAATTTTTTATTTATTTTATTTTTTATTTATTGTATTTATTATTATTATTATATTTTACTTATTTATTATTATTATCATTTATTTTATTTATTATTCTTTTAGATCTATTTTTATCTTTTTTTTTTTTTTTTGCTTTCCTGGATTCTCTTCTTCTTCTTTTTTTCCTCTTTCAACTTTTGCAATCATTTCTTAAAGTCTTCCCTGCTTTTTTTTTTTTTTTTTTTTTAGCTTGGAACTATAAAACACTTTTTGGAAAAATGAAATTAAGAAGCAAGCTCGGTATATCGCGTCTTAAAACATCGTTATTTTTCCATTTTACCGCATTAATTGTTGCATTTTAGATCCCCATTACCTGTTCCGGGAATGAAGCTAATAAAAAGATTATAAAATAATAAAATAATAATGAAAATAAAATAATAAAAAAGATATCGAGAGTGTGTCTTCCTTTCTCATTACTCTATTTTTATTACACTTGACGAATAGAAGACCTTGGATGGGTTGATTTCCATCAGATAATCAATTTCTCCTTCTCAGTAATTCGGACATAAATAGCAGTGAATTAATTTGATAGACTATTTATATCAGCGACCTGAATAATTTTTTCATTTCTTTATTACGCGCTTCTCCTCACAGCAGGACGCAAGGGTGATTTTTGCTTGCGTTTCAGTCTCTAATATGGCTTTCCATCTTTGTCTCATAAGTGGGTTTCCATATGAACAGATGTCTACTATGTTGATGCTGATGGCTTGTCGATTCCGTTTTGCCAAATGCGATCTCTCAGTCTCTCTCTCTCTGTCTGTCTGGCTGTCTGGCTGTCTGTCTGGCTGTTGTCTGTCTGTCTGTCTTTCTTTCTTCTCTCTGTCTGTCTGTCTGGCTGTCTGTCTGTCTCTTTCTCTTTCTTTCTTTCTTTCTTTCTTTCTTTCTTTCTTTCTCTCTCTCTCTCTCTCTCTCTTTCTCTCTTCCCCTCCCCCTCCCTCTTTCTCTCTCTCTCTCTCTCTCTCTCTCTCTCTCTCTCTCTCTCTCTCTCTCTCTCTCTCTCTCTCTCTCTTCTCTCTCTCTCTCTCTCTCTCTCTCTCTCTCTCTCTCTCTCTCTCTCTCTCTCTCTCTCTCTTTCTCTCTTTCCCTCTCCTCTCCCTCTCTCCCTCCTCCCTCTCTCTCTTCTCCCCCCCCCCCCCCCTCTCTCTCTCT
>NW_020870928.1:662044-672044 GCF_003789085.1 Penaeus vannamei
TAATAAGACTTAATTAAAACTTACACATGTAAAATATAAATTACAGTTGTATATGCATATATTATGATTACACATTTGTACACGTCCTTTTGTAGAAGGCTGCTGTTACATACCGTACAGAATCAGAAAGCATTATATCATAACCGAGAATGAATTTGATTTTCTCATCTTTAGACAGATCATTAAATACTGTTGTGCTGATTACATGCATTTGTCAATTCTTTTCTAAGATCAACATGAGGTTCACTTCTACCACATTCATTTGGCAATATTCACAAATTCGTTCATGTCATACAAGTTTTGTAAATCGCCCAGTTTCTACCAGTTTCTATTCTTAGTGGCAGATTAACCATTCTCAATTGTGCAAAAACAGATCAAGAATTTCTTGAAAAGCAAGAAAGCGTATATGGTTCGGCTTTATAGGTCTGCGTGAGGAGTTAATTTATTCTTTGTTTGGCCTTTTGAGAAATATCTACGGGAAATTGTGTCCCATAATGTGTTCTTGAGGAGTTTTATATGTTCTTAGAAATTGTCTCATTAATCCTCATTTGTTCACCGTGGAATGTATTTATATTCCTGATCATAGTATTATTTGTGTACATTTCTTACTGCCGAATATATCTAAATATTGGAGATATATCAGAGCACCAACACAATTTCTTTCCATATTCGATCTCAAAAAATTCTATGCGGGAGTCTATCCCCATCTAAGTTAAGCAGTTTATTCCAGAACCTTATCATTGCGGTCTTTCTTCATATACCTGGTGAAATTAACCCCATTTCTCCTTGCAAATCTGAAAAAGGTCAATATTTGTTGACTCCAAAGTATGACCTCAGAGCACGATTGTTTACAGCGTCAAGTTTTGGGTAAAGACTAAGCCCCCAAATGCCAGCATTGGAATCGCAGATCTATTAACTCTGTCGAAGGTTTTTTGAAAGTCTATGAAACAGCAATAAGAGTCTTTCCCTTCTTTGATTTTGTTCTTCAAAGCAGTCAAAAGTGTAAATATATGTTCAATGTTGCAGCGCCCCTCCGGAACCCATTTTGTTCTTAAACTAATAAATTCTCAGCCTCTTGTTATTGTTCTATCCCCTACAGCGATACATAGATGAGTTTCATACACATATGCAATATTGAGGAATTTGTTTTTAATACGTGCATAAAATCCCTACAGCGATACATAGATGAGTTTCATACACATATGCAATATTGAGGAATTTGCTGAAGAACTTGTCAGGGTCTCTGTTGTATGGCGAGTTGGTTGGGGGTTGAAGAAGCTCGAAGCAGTTGAAGTTTTTAGAATTTGCTTTCAATTAATAAAGCAATGTCATATGATACTAAAGGGGCATTTGAAACTAAAATACCACTGCCACCAGATCCATAATTGACTCTACTACGAACAGGAGACCCGTCGTTGCCATACAATATATATCCAGTGACTCTAATTACTTCCTTTTTTTCAATTTCGTTTCTGGGAAAATAAAAATGACCGAATTTAGATGTCCCACTGCAATGAATTTCAAAGTTCTGTCCACACCCACCGACTAGGGTTGAATGACGCGATCGAAACGTGTGTGTCTGGGCAGGTGACTCCCCTAGTCGCTGTATTCACCTGAGAGCGCCACTCCTCGCCCCGCTACGCCTTGGCGTCAGTCCGCGGTCCCTGAAGCCTCCTCGTCCAGCGCCAGCACCTCCGGGTCTTCGATTTGTCCTTGGATGGTTGCCCTCGTCTTCGTATTTGAGAAGCGGTGTATCCGATGCCTTTCGGATGGGGCATGCAACTTCGTGTATATCCCCGTTGTTATTATTCGCAATATTCTGCTCTGTGATTCCTCGGTTTCTGCAAAGGCGGCAAGTGTTTACCTTCCACGCCGCTTTTCTTGAAGATTCCACAGGTAGAGCACAAACCTACTGTCATTTTTTGCGTGTTCAATTGTTTCCTTGTTTATTATCGTCTTCGCTTACAATTGTTTAGAGCACGGGAATCAGCGCATGCGCCAATTCTTTCCCTTACATTTACGATTATTGGGATTTATTTGGCATGCACTGAATACACATTGTTTGTTACTACGTATTTTTATTAACAACTCCGAGTATTCCAATTTTAATTTTTTTCGAACTCTCTTAGAATGGCGAAACTAGGTTGTAATGTTCACTACAATGGGGTTGTTTCGGAGGTGTATTATTCACTTTCAATTTCTTTTTAATTACTGCAGTCACAGTTGACACTAAGCACTCGTTGATCTTCCTAAACAGTCACTACATATCCACACTAACCGGATTCAGGTTTAATGTCGTCTAGTTTACTTTGATTACTTAATATTGCGTGATTAGTGAGGAGCTCTGAACTAGAGAGCACTGCAGAGAAACCTAACAGACAGACAGACATTCTTCTTTCTCTCTCTCTCTCTCTCTCTCTCTCCTTCTCTCGTCTCTCTCTCTCTCTCTCTCTCTCTCTCTCTCTCTCTTCTCTCTCTCTCTCACTCTCACTCTCACTCTCTCCTCTCTCTCTCTCTCTCTCTCTCTCTACTCTTTTCTCTCTCTCTCTCTCTCTCCCTCTCTCTTCTCTTTTCTCTCTCTCTCTATCTCTTCTCTTCTCTAATCTCTCCCTCTCTCTTTCTCCTCTCCCCCTCCCCCACAGATTCTCCCGTACCCTCACCTATCTCTCTCTCTCTCGCTCTCTGTCTGTCTGTTTGTTTACATATGTCTGTCTATCTCTTTATCTTTTTCCTTCTCTCTCTTCTCTGTCTCCTCTCTCTCTCTCCTCTCTCTCTCTCTTCTCTCTTTCTCTCTTTCACTCTCTCTCTCTCCTCTTCTCTCTCTCTCTCTCTCTCTCTCTCTCTCTCTCTCTCTCTCTCTCTCTCTCTCTCTCTCTCTCTCTCCTCTTTACCTATCTCTCTCTCTGTCTGTCTGCTTGTTACATATGTCTGTCTATCTCTTTATATCTTTTTTCCCCTCTCTCTCTCTCACGCTCTCTCTTCTCTCTGCCTCTCTCTCTCTCTCTCTGAGGTGTGCCAAGGCCCCTTCAAGAGCCCGCTGCCCAGTAGACCCCTTTCGCATATATATACAGTAAAATATAAGTGTAGCGAAGTGCGTGTCCGCCTGCACTCAAACAACTACAATAAACCGTCGAGCCAGACCGTGCTTTTCACTTGGCCACCACCAATGTCGGGGCTTCTACAAACTACTGAAACAACTTCTCACACTCTGTCCTGTCTCTCTCTGTCTCTGTCTGTCTGTCTGTCTCTGTCTGTCTCTCTCTCTCTCTCTCTCTCTCTCTCTCTCTCTCTCTCTCTCTCTCTCTCTCTCTCTCTCTCTTCTTTTTCTTCTTCTTTTTCTTCTTCTTCTTCTTCCTCTTCCTCTCCCTCTCTCTCTGTCATCCAGCATGGCCCCTTAAGATGTATCTGTAAATGCCTCCGTATACACAGAGAGGCAAGTCAAAAATAGAAAAATAATAATAACAAAAAAAAGACAAAACATCTCAAGTCCGACACGTAAGAAGGGGATGGATTTCCCTCTGAATAATGACGTCATTTTCTTTATTTTTTATTTACTTATTTTTTTTCTCCGCTTTTGCCCTCCCTCTGAATAATGACGTCATTTTCTTTATTTTAATTTATTTATTTCTCTCCGCTTTTGCCCTCCGAGTCCCGCGAACACCCGCTAGTAGCAGTAGCAGGAGACGGACCAACTCGCTCTCCGCTGGATGGCAGAGGCTTGCAGAATTCACAGGCAATATTGCAGCGCGGCTTTTGGCTTTGATTGAGTGGCTTTTGGGGGCGTAACGAAAATTGTTCACTGTGGGTTAAAACCTTTTTCAAGAGGCTTCCATTCATTTGGAAAAAAATATCGCCAGGCAATGCATAAAAATGACGGCTACAAACGAAGCGAAAATACTAGTTAGGCACCTGGATATACATATAGATGAAAGTGAATATAAACACATGAACAAGTACAAAAACATATTTATTCATGTATATATATATATATGCATACATATATGTATGTATACACAGACATATATATACATATATATATATAATATATATATATATATATATATATATATATATATACATATATATATATATATATATATTATATATATATACATATATACATATATATATATATATATATATATATATATATATATATATATATATATATATATATATATATATTATATATATATAATATATATATACACACACACAAATATATGTATTATACATATTCAATATTTCATATATGAATTTTTCATATTCCACGTATGTATTCAAACTTGATTTACTGCTTTGTTGGGAATATGTCTGGGAAATTATCATCAACTTAATGTGTAAACAATCCTTTCAAAATACCTATCCCACGATATAACAATGAAACTTAATCAGCCTTATTAATCTCTATAAATATTAATCACTCGAGAAATTGGACTTAAAGGAAATCTAAGTTTTGACTTTGGGCTAATTTTTATGTGGGTAGCATGACTCTCACGGTCTTAAGGCTCGTGGGTGGACTGAATTCATTCCTCTGTTTAGTGTGTACCAAATATACAATGGGTATAGAAACACCCTTAACCAAGAGGATTTTATTCTATAAACAAATAATGAAAAACAAGTAGCATATCATAATTTAAATCTCAGGAATATTATAATATATGCAAGCAATATACTCTACTATCTTAATTCATATTTAAGGTAAACTCTATGCCTCTCTTTTCATACTAATTCATAAATCAATAATCATTAATTAACAGAAACGAAATAAAAACATACATGAGATGGAATAGACACCCTCACCTCCCCTTCTACCAGTATCTCACCATGATTTTACTTGCACATAAAACAATCATTCCACTTCCTTTTAATCTTCATTTCTTCTCTTACACTTTATTTTAATAAAAAATTCCCCTCTCAATCTTTTCATTGATGCTGCCGGAGCTGTTGCCTATGACTAATCTGTTGCTGTATCCACGGGCCATTAAAGTAACTAAATAAAAAAATAATAACTTAACTGTTCCCTAACAACAAAGCATCATGGTGTGTGTTTTTTGCTACATTTTCTCAACCTTTTCCTCTCTCTTTGTAATATTTTATGTATGATATATATATATATATATATATATATATATATATATATATATATATATATATATATATTTACATAAACTCATATATACTGTGTGGGCTTCTTGCAGCCAACACAGACCTCAAGAAGGCATCGGGAATCACTCTGCGAGAACCTGAGATTGAAAGGAATTGCAACGAGGATTATTGGATTAATAGCAGACTGATAGTGCTGTAAAGTGTGTGTGTGTGTGGGGGGGGGGGGGGGTTGTCGAGCTTCTTTCCTGTTAGTTCAGGAGTAAGGCAAGATTTTGTCTTTGCATCAACCCTTTTCAACACTTGCATGGACTGGATACTGGGCAGAGCTACTGTTCAAAGTCATTGTGGAGCAACTCTGGGCAATATCAAGGTTACTGACCTTGATTCTGCTGATGTTGCTATTCTATCTGTCTCTGAAAACCTTAGTGGTGGATTTGGATGCATTTAGCAATGAAACAAAGCCCTTAGGTCTAGAGGTCTCCTGGACCAAGACCAATATCCAGGACATGTTTGCGATGAGGACATTGAAGTCACTGAGAGGTTTACATACTTTGCCAGTAAGTCAGTAGACGGATTGGCCTGGCAGCAGGGGTCATGAACTCTCTCGACAAAAGTATTTGGAGATGCCGGTACTTGTGCAGGACTAAGCTATGTGTTTTCAAGGCGTTTTACAATATGATAGTGAAAACTGGACTTTATCCTGTGCCTTGGAGTCTCGTCTTGATGCCTTTTGTACTAGGTCCTTGTGCCGGATCATGCACTGCTGCTGGCAGAACCACATGTCCAACCCACCGTTGCACAGTAGCACAGGATTTGTTACCTGCACAATCCATGTTCGCCAACTCAGCTTATACGGTCACCTGGCTTGTTTCCCGCAAATTAATCCTGCTCAACAGACTACCAGGGTGGAGGAGGCCTGCAGGACGACCTAGGAACTCGTGGCTCAGCCAGATCGATCAAACCTGTCGTGAGGAGCTCGAGATGGACCGAGTCCCTGCCTGACGGCTCGCCTTGAAGGATCCTCGAAACCAAGGGTGAATGCGGCTATGCGCCCCCGTCGGCGTTCGCTCCCAGTGATTATGGTGTGTATATATGTGTATTTATATATATAAATACATGCATACACACACACACATATACATACATACATACATACATATATATATATATATATATATATATATATATATATATATATATACATATATATATGTATATATATATATATATTATATATATATATATATATATATGTGTATGTATATACACATGTGTGTTGATGTATGTGTATATATGGGTGTTTTGTGTGTGTGTGTGTCAGGTATGTGCTCGTCTGAGTAAATGCATGCATACATACATATATATACACACAGAGGCATATCTGATATATACACGCATATATACATATGGATGTGTGTGAATGTAAATCTGTCCATCTCCACTCAAATAAAAATTCTCTCTGATCACAAACTGAAAGAAAACAACAACAAAAAAAGGTGGCCAGAAGAGTGATATTAGAAACTTGGCAATAAAAGAGAGAAAAGGAGGGAGAAATGGAGACAGGAGAGACAAAAGAAGGGAGAAGGAGAGAGAGAGAAAGAAAGAAAGATAAAGAGAAAGAGAGAGAAAGGGAGGGAGAAGAGAAAGAGAGAGAGAGAGAACGAGAGAGAGAAAGGAAGGGAGAAGGAGAGAGAGAGAGAGAGAGAGAGGGGAGAAGAAGAGAGAGAGAGAACGAGAGAGGGGAGAAGGGAGAAGGAGAGAAGAGAGACGAGAGAGGGGGAAAGAGAGAGAAGGAGAGAGAAAGAGAGAACGAGAGAGGGGGGGAAGAGAGAGACGAGAGAGGGGGGGAAGAGAGAGAAAGAGAGAACGAGAGAGGGAGGGAGGGAGATATTAACACCGCGCGAAAAGCCGACACGAGAAAAAAAAAGCAAAGCAATCTAACTCTGGCAAAGATGCAGAAGTAGGAAGAAAACGTAAACAGGAAAAGATAAAACTAAACAAGAAAGGGTGAACAACAAGGATGAAGAGATAAGAAAATGGAACAAACGGCGCAAATCGATGATAAAGAAAACACTTTCTTGAACGAAGTAAAAGCAAGAAATAATTCCGTGGAAGTCCAAAGAAGAACATGAACCAAAAAAAAGACAAAAAAAAAAGGAAAAAAAAATCTTATTCAACCCTTTTAATTTAGTTTCCGATTCCTTATACGGAAACTAAAACATTTACGAACTCCATTTTCCACCAAGATTTTTTTTTTTTTTTATTTCTTCTTCATCCTCACTTACAAGGAATTCAATTAGAAGACTTCATTAAAATCCTTAACTAAATAGACAGATTCTGATAACCTTGATATTTAGACGAGAAAGTCAACGACAACGAAAAAAAAAAAGAAATTGAAAAGTATTTGATCTAGTCTTGACATCTCAATTTCGCTCTTCACATTAACTTGAAAACATAAACAGAAAAAACGCCTTTTATTGTTTCGTTAAAAACGGTAGATTTAAACGAAATAACGATAGAAATGGAAGCAAGAAGTTTTAAAGATTAATTTATATACGGATACGTTAAGGAGAGAATGGAGGGATGCTTAGTATAAAGTCTTTTTATTTATTTTTTGTATATATATAGTATCAATGCAGCTAAATTATACCTAAACTAAGGTTGTGGTAAAAATAATGATATAATGATATAATGTCATCATGATGATGATATTATAACAATAAAAACTATTAGTAAATGATGAGTAAATAATGATAACGAATGAGATGATTAATGATGATGAGAAAGAATGAATGATGAAAATGATGATGATAATGAGATTATTAAAAATAATAATGGGTATATGAAAATAACGATAATGATGGTAATAAAGATAATAATTTTATTAATAATAATAAATAATGAAATAATGTTATAATAATGATAGGGATAATTGCGTTGTATTCAGGGAAAAAAAAATCCTCCTGCTCTCTTACCCCCTTCTTTTTCCTCCTTGCTTCCTCCTTATTCTCTTCTCTCCTCTCCTCTCCCTCCTCCTCTCCTTCTTTTCTCTCTTTTTTCCTTTTCTCTTTCTCTTCTTCCCCTCTTCCTCTTCTCTTCTCTCCTCTCTCTTTCTCTCTTCCTCTCTCCCTCCTCCTTCTACCTCTTGTCTCCTCTTTCTCTCTTTTTCCCTTCTTCTTCTCTCTTTCTCTCCTCCTCTCTCCCTCCTCCTTCTACCTCTTGTCTCATTTTTTCTCTTTCTTACCCTCTCCTTTCTCTCTTTCTCTCCTCCTCTCTCCCTCCTCCTTCTACCTCTTGTCTCATTTTTTCCCTCTCCCTTTCCCTCTTCTTCTCTCTTCCTCTCTCCCTCTGCCTTTCCCTTTTCCTCTCTGCTACCATCGCTTCTCCCGATTCTTCCCTTAATTCTTCCCTCCCTTCCCACTTCCTCCTTACCTCCCTTATCCCCTTCCCTCCCTCCTTCTTTCGCTTCTTCTTTATTTCCCTTCCTTTTCCTCTTACCCATCTCTCTTTCCCTTCTCTGTTTCCCTTTTCTCTTTCAGTTTTTTAGTGCTCCCTCTCTCCCTTTCCCCTCTCTGCCTCTTTCTTCTTTCTTTTCTCTTTTCCCTTCTTTATTAAGGCTCCTTGTCTCTCCCTTCTATTTTCTCCCCCCCTCCTCCTCTTTCTGCATCTTTCTCCTTCTTTTCTCCTTCTTCTTCTTTCTTAGGACTCCTTGCCTTTCCCTTCTATTTTCTCTTCCCCCCTCTCCTATTTCTGTATCTTTTTCTTTTCTCTTTCTCCCTTTCTCCCTCTTTATCTTTGCCCTTCTCCTTCTTTCTCTCCCTCTCCTCTTTCTGTATCTTTCTCCTTCTTTTCTCCTTTCCCCTCTTTATTAAGACTCTTTGCCTCTCCCTTCTATTATCTCTCCCCCCCCTCTCTCTTCTCTTTTCTTTCTCCTTCTTTCTCATTCTTCCTCTTTCTTAGACTCCTTGTCTCCTTCCCTCCAACTTCTCTCTTCCCCCCCTCTCCTATTTCTGTATCTTTCTCCTTCTTTTCTCTTTCTCCTCTCTTTTTAAGGCTCCTTGTCTCTCCCTTCCATTTTCTCTCCCCCTCCCCTCCTCTTTCTGCATCTTTCTCCTTCCTTTCTCCTTTCCCCTTCTTTATAAGACTCCTTGCCTCTCCCTTCCACCACCCCCCCCCTCGAGCTTCCTTATTTACCCCCCCCCCCCTCGGATCGTCGTGTAAATAACAGATGTGAAGAAACTGACAGTCTTAACTACTTCAATGCTGTGTAGTTGCTTCGAAGAAGAATTAGGATAACAAGTATGAAAATAATATGAAGAAAAGAACAGGATGTGTGTATGTGTGTGCGTGTATTTGTGTGTGTGTGTGTGTGTGTGTGTGTGTGTGTGTGTGTGTGTGTGTGTGTGTGTGTGTGTGTGTGTGTGTGTGTGTGTGTGTGTGTGTGGTGTGTGTGTATGTGCGTGTGTGTGTGTGTGTGTGTATGTGTGTGTGCGTGACTCCCTAGTCACATGAAACATGGATAGCATGCGAAACACAAGCAGAATTATAACAGAATTATTAACGATTATGATAGTGACCATCATAAAGATGATGATGATTATTAATGAATGATGAGAATGATGATATGATGATGATGAATGATGATGAATGATGATGATGATGATGATGATGATGATGATGGATCATGATGATGTTGATAATGATAAATGATGATAATAATATTATTAAATAATAATAATGGCAATAATAACAATAACAATAACAATGACAGTAATAATAACACATGCTTGTTGATATCGCATGATGAACTTCCTGAGAATACAATAAACTTTATAATTTTAATGGTCCACAGCAAAGTCTTTGGCTCTCTCTCACTCTTCCTCCCGCTCCG
>NW_020870928.1:679544-684544 GCF_003789085.1 Penaeus vannamei
TTAGTAATTCATGTTTTGTGATTTAGATGATAATAATAGCGATATTATCATCTATATCAGTGTTGTCCAAACTAGGGTCCGCGTACCCCTGAAGGTACGTAGATCATAGGGGTACGTGAACAAACAAGGAACACATGCCTCACATCTCATAAGTTGTGTAAGTTTTTTTCACGCATTTTGTTATTAAATAATCCTTTTTGTTCGTGTATTAAATTCGAATTTATTGACCAACACTCCTGCAATGCAGTCTTTTCATAATTAGTATATTATTTGCTTTATCCTATTTAAAACATTTTGTTTAGCCATGGTGGACGGCAGTGGGGGGGGGGTACGTAACAGTACAAGAAAGT
Organism: Penaeus vannamei; assembly: GCF_003789085.1. Taxonomy (NCBI): domain Eukaryota; kingdom Metazoa; phylum Arthropoda; class Malacostraca; order Decapoda; family Penaeidae; genus Penaeus; species Penaeus vannamei. The sequence goes on from NW_020870928.1 coordinate 679,895, forward strand.
AATAAAGGGTACAATAGGCGAAAATGTTTGGACAACACTAATCTATATGATATCAACGACAACAATAAATAAAATATCTATTTATCTTGAAAATGCCAGTTACATTGCACTTCTCTAAAATCAAGTGAATTAACCGAACATTTATTGCCTATTTAATGGAAACTCGGTAGTGAACGGGATGCCGTGGCTGATAGAATGGACGTATGTGTGTGGTTGAAATAAACCGGTAATAATGTGAAATTGATGCATGATCATGACAGGGGGATTATAGGAATGCCCTGGAATTGATTTACCTGTCATCCTATTTCACCAATTATCTATCTGTCTGTCTATTAGTCTATCTGTCTAGATAGTGAGAGGAAAGCAAATCATACGCCATACAGTCTGGAAATGTTAAAATAACGTAGGGATGTTAACGCATATACCTGTAAAGAGTGATATACATGCATTACGGAATAATCGTATATGAGTATCACAGAGCATATTTTCTATTCAGCATGATAAGACTCCTTTCTTTTCTCTCCCTCTCTCTCCTTTTCTCTCTCTCCCCTCTTTCTCCTCTCTTCTCTTCTCCTCTCTAATCCTCTCTTCTCTCTCTCTTTTCTCTCTTTAATCTCTCTCTCTCTTCTTTCTCTTTCTCTCTCTCTCTCTCTTCCTCTTATCTTTCTATCTTCTTTAATCTCTCTCTCCCTCTCGTTTCTCTTACTTTCTTTCTCTCTCTTCTTTCTCTTGTCGCTTCCTCCTTCTCGTCGTCGTCGTTTCTCCGGCCCCTCTTCTCTCCTCCCTTCTCTCGTTCACTCCTTCCTTCTCATCTCTTTTTCATTTCCTTGTGCTTCCCTCTCCTCTTTCTCCCATTCTCGTCTTTTCTGATCGGTTTTCTTCCCCTCTCTTTGCTCTTTAGTGGATCTTGTGATCTTTTGTCCTCTCTGAACGTCTCCTTCCTTTCTTTTGTCCTTCTCTTAATTCTCATCCTCTCTCTGTCTCTTCCAACGCCTCTGTCCTCTTCCACACCGTCGTCTCTCTCCCAACTCTGCGCGTCGTTTCTCGTCTCTCCATTTCCATCACTCCCGAGATGTCATTTCCCTCCCTCTTTCCTCTTTTCTCTTTTCTTTCCTCTTTCTTAATCTCTCTCTCTCCTTTGTCTCTTTCTCGCTCACACTCATGCGGTGGTTCCACCGTCGTTCACTCTCTCATTTCCCATCCTCCTCTTTACTCTCTCTCCTTCCCTCAGCATACACGAGAAGGACTCGGCACCCTCTGATGAACCCTCGGCACTTGAAATGGAAAACATCTGCCATAGGCGGAAGATCAAGTGCCCCTCTTTCTCCCACACCACGACAGTCGAGAAGTGGCGAAGATCCTTTTGCCATATTTAGCGCGAGAACCCGGCAGAGATTTCAATTAAGATTTAGGCTTCTGTTAGCCGCTGATATGCCTGCTTCAGCAACCATTGGCTCTAAGCGCGGATACCCTGAAGTCTTCTTACTTAGGGGGGTTGTTATGGGGGGTCTTCAGTGTGGAGGGACGTCCGTTCGAACTGTACGAAAATGACAAATATCACTAAGAACACGTGCTTAACTATCACACGAAAGAGAGAGAGGAGGGAGAGGGAGAGGAGGGCAGGGAAGAGGGACGATAACAGAAGAGAGAGAGCAGAGCAGAGGTGGTAAAGAAATAAACATTTATGTCACTATATCTTACATATAGAGAGAAAATATAGAAATAGTGCAAGAAATATATTTAGAGAGAGAGAGAGAGATGTAAACTGAGAGAGGCAGAGAAAGTACAGAAAGAAAGAGAGAGAGTGTGAGAAGAGGGAGAGAGAGAGATGACAAAAGAAATGAGGACGAGAGAGAGAGAGAGAGAACGAGTGAGAAGTGAGCATATGAGATGTTTAGATTTCCACAATGCTTTTTACGCCACAATACGCCTTACATGCTCGTGGTATGATCTGACAGCAGGGTTAGTTCCTGGTGGGCTTTTCAGACAACAAAAAATTGTTATTCACAGGACGAAGGACTTTGAAAACTGTCGCAACATTCCCTTGACACAAGTTTACAGATCGTTATATCGCCACAATGCAATTCCTAACGCGAGTCAAAAGATAAAGAAGAAGGAGAAGAAGAAGAAGAAGAAGGGAATGGAGGAGAAGGAGAAGAAGAAGTAGAAGAAGAAGAAGAGGAAGAAGAAGAAGATGAAGGGAGAAGAAGAAGAAGAGAGATGAAGAAGAAGAAGAAGAGACGCGGAAGAGACGGCGAAGAAGCAGAAGGTAGAAATGGAAAGAAAGACTTGAAGAGATTATTAAAAGCTTGAAAACTGGAGGGTTTGGAACATTTTTATAAAAAAGTTTGTTTCTAGGTTTTCTTATGACTATCATTATATATTTTAAATTTACATTTGTAATATACGGTATTTTATCAGCTTCCTTCGGGGAGTTAATCCACGTATGGGTTTTTGAGGACTACTTGAAAGGAAGTTAGGGAAATTAATATATAAATAGATTTTATATTTAAATTTTACATACTGTATCAATAATCTTGCATTTCATCTTTTGATTCATAGTCATTAAATTGTTATTTATTAATATTTTATTTATTTATTATATATTTATTTGTTTTTATTATTAATTATTATTTCTTTATTGTTTTTATTGAGAATAGAGAGAAAAAAAATGGACAGGAAATTTATCTAGTCAATACGTGAACTAAGGAGAAGGAGACTCACCCCTATGTACAGCTGGGAGCAGCCACGAATTGAGCTTAGAAGATAACTAAATTCAATCAAAATGAAGATCCTTAAATAATAAAATGTGATAAACGAAGTTTAGACTGTTCCAGATGCGCCAAGATAGGATGCACTAATTAAATGCGGTGCGATAATATTTGTGTGTTGTGTGTGTGAATAGGTAAATAGTGTGTGTGTGTGTGTGTGTGTGTGTGTATCTGATGTGAAATGGTGTGTGAGTTCTGAATAGTGTGGAATCACGTGAGAAGTGAGGTATGAGGTAGTGATGAGCGTTGTGTAATGGTGTGTGTGTGTAATGTGTGTGTGTGTGTGTGTGTCGTGTGTGTGGTGTGTGGTGTGTGTAGTGTGTGGTGTGTTGTTGTGCCGCCTTGCCGCTCTGGTGTGTTGCCGTTGTCCTAGTCTAATCGTCTACCCTCGAGAACCCTCGACCGATCCGATCCGGGGGTGATAGCTGTTCTCTGTTCATAAGTGCACAAGAAATGAAGATCGTCTGGGAACCTTCCTGTCATTCCGATGACGTCACCGGCTCAGTACACATTTTGGGGCAAAGAGCAGGAGGCGATTTCGCGTCCTTAAGGTGCGTCGGGGGATTTGCGCCCCCGAGAAAAAAAGAAAGAAGAATTAAAGGAAAAGAAAAGAAAGGTAATTAAAAGGAAAAAAAAAAAAAAGAAAAAAGGCGGTTAAAAAGAAAAAAGAAAAGAAAAAATATAGTAAAAGGAGAAGTGTAAACAGACAAGAAAAAGAAAAAGAAGAAAGAAACAGAAAAAAAGAAAAGGAAAAAAAGAAAGAGGAAGGGATCTGCGCCAAAAGAAAAGATTTAAGAAAAAGAAAAAAGAAAAAAAAAGAAAAAAGGAAAAAGAAAAGAAGGAAAAAGGTAAAGGAAAAGAAAGAAAAAAGTAAAAGACAAGAAAAAAGAAGGGAGAAAGAAAGTAAAGGAAAGGAAAAAAAGAAGGAGGAAGGGATCTTGCGCCTGAAAAAGAAGTAAGAAAAAGAAAGAAAAAAAAAAAAAGAGGAAAAAAAGAAAAGAAAAGAAAAAAAAAAAAGAAAAAAGGTAAAAATGAATAAAGAAAAGAAAGAAAAAAGTAAAAGACAAGAAAAAGAAAGAGAAAGAAAAAAAAGTAAAGAAATTTTCGAAAAAAGAAAAGGAAAAAAGTAAAGGAAAAAGAAGAAGAGGAAAAAGGAAGAAGAAGAGGAAGGGATCTTGCGCCGAAAAGAAAGAAGATTAAGAAAAAGAAAGAAAAAAAAAGAAAAGAAAAAGACAAGAAAAGAAAAGAAAGAAAAGAGGAAAAGAAAAGGAAAAGAGGAAAGAGAAAAGAAAAAAAGTAAAGGAAAGTAAAAGAAAAGGAAAAGAAGAAGAGGGAAGGGATCTTGCGCTGTAAAGAAGAGAAGATTTAAGAAAAAAAGAAAAAAAGGAAAAATAAAGGAAAGAAAAGGTAAAGAAAAGAAAAAGAAAGAAAGAAAGAAAAAGTAAAAGACAAGAAAAAAAGAAAAGGAAAAAGAAGAAGAATTTTTGCGCCGAATGGGAAGGAAAATTCATCCCGCGCTGGTGGGAGGGGGGGAGGAGGGGATGGAGGGGGGGTCTTTTCTTTTTTTAATTCATTTTATACTTTGATTCCTTGTCTGGTTTTGTTTAGTATCTGTCTCGGTCTCTCTCTCTTTCTGTCTCGGTTTCTCTCTCTCTATCTTCTCTTATTCTCTTTCTCTGTCTCGGTTTCTCTCTCTCTCTTTTCATTCTCTTTCTCTGTCTCTTTCTCTCTTCTCTTCTCTCTCTCTCTCTTCTCTCTCTCTCTTCTCTCTTATTCTTTCTCTGTCTCTTTCGATCTTCTCTTACTCTTCTCTCTCTTCTCTTCTCTCTCTCTCTCTCCTCTTCTCTTCTCTCTCTCTCTCTCTCTCTCTCTCTCTCAC
>NW_020870928.1:699544-724544 GCF_003789085.1 Penaeus vannamei
AGTCACATTTGCTGCCCGCTGGCTTGAGGTTGTCGTTACAAGTGGTACAAAAAGATATTATACACTAAAAGGAAATAGAAGAATAGATAAAAATATATAAAGGCGATAGCGTATTGACCTGGTGTACACCAGCATGTGCTCTCTTTGTCAGATTTCCTAGCCATAATTACCATAATTTTCTTTATGAATGAACAAAGAAAATGTTTATGAGTAGGAGAAACTTTTTTCAGGTCTAAAAAAAATAAATGGAGGGTCCAAGAAATCTGAGCGATCCCATGATGCAGCAGCTGTTTCGCGGAGTGGCGTTCAGCGCAGGTGTTGACTGCCGGGGTTCGCCTGTCTTATGGCGCGCTGTTGCCTCGCACTTGGCCCTGGTTCATCACTGGCTTCCGTTTTTGTCAGGTTGTTGTTGTTGTTTTGTTTTTTTGCATATATCATTTGGGCAAAATAGATGGTTTGCTGACCTTGCCATATTGCTGGATTACAATATTCCGATTTGACAGGTACAAAAATATGCTTAACAGGTTCCATCGAATTTACTGAACATGTTTTGATTCGGTTTCTCTTTGGGTTCCCTAAACATCTGAATTATTCTTCCTGGTAAAATAAAGATAATTTCTATCATAATCATTGTTGTTATTGTTGTTGTTTTGCTTGTTGATGTTGTTGTTATAATGCTATCATATTATTTAATATTGTTATGATTATTTCTATTTTTATTATTATCATATGTTATCATTATTATCATCACTATGATTTTTTACGTGTATTAATAATAATCATTATTATTATAGTTGTATCATCATTATATAAAATTATCATTATAATTATTAATTATTATATTATATTCATTATTATTATCATTATGATTTTTTATTATCGTCTTTATATCTTGCTATCGTTATTAAGATATAGCAAATTAATCTCTCACCTCTCTCTATCTCTCTTTCACTCTCTCTCTTCCTCTCTTCTTATCTCTATCTTTCTCTCTCTCTCTATCTATCTTTCACTGTCTCTCCCTCTCTCCATCCTTCTCTCTCCTCTCTCTCTCTCTCTTCTCCCTCTCTCCCCCTCCCCTCTCCCTCTCCCTCCCTCTCTCTCTCTCTCTCTCTCTCTCTCTCTCTCTCTCTCTCTCTCTCTCTCTCTCTCTCTCTCTCTCTCTCTCTCTCTCTCTCTCTCTCTTGTTAATTCCCACTGGATCTAAAGACTAGGTTATTGATGAAATCTGTAAGGAGCCAGATTAATTCACAAATCTGCGAGTCGGCATTGAAGGGAAGACATTGGAATCTTTCTTAATTAGGATTTGGGATAATCTTGCGCCTGCCTTTGTCGTCTCGTCTCTCGAAAAGGGTAATTTGAGATTGCCTTCGGAGGCTTTTTTGTGTTGATCATTGTTTATTTTTTCATTAAATTTTTTTTTTTTCAATTTTAGTATTATTATTTTAATGTTGTATTGTGTGTGTCTGTGCTGGTGTGTGTGTGTGTGTGTGTGTGTGTGTGTGTGTGTGTGTGTGTGTGTGTGTGTGGTGTGTGTGTGTGTGTGTGTATGTGTGTTGTGTGTGTGTGTGTGTGTGTGTACATATATATATATATAGAGAGAGAGAGAGAGACATATAGACCATATATATATACATGCATACATACATTCACACACACACACACACACACACACACACACACACACACACACACACACACACACACACACACACACACACACACGCACACATGCCACCAAACCTCAAAACACCTCCCAAGACGCAGCACGAGGATCACGAGAGCGAATTCCCTTCCTTCCACTCTAAACATTCCAGCCCGCACTCGTCTCCTGCAAATCTGAGCGGAATTGGCGATTTGGAGAAGATTAAGAAGGGGAGATAAATAGCGAAGGGGAGAGGGAGAAGGAGACGGGACTCGGGGCAGCATCACTCGAGGGCGCGAGATAAGAGGAGGAGGAGGGATGCTGGAGTATTGGAATCCGTTTAAGAGGAAGGAGCGAAGGTGGATGGCGTTATGAAGGGGGATTGATAGCAATTATAAGGGAAGTGATGTTTATACTACTACTAATGATAGTGATACTAATAATTAATGATAATAATAACGATGTTAAAGATTATAATAGTAATGATAATAATAATAACGATAATAATAATAATGATAGTGATGATAACATTGATAATAGTAAAACAATAATAATGATAATAGTAATAATTATCAACATAACTATCATTATTATCATTATTATTATTATGACAACAACAGTATTAACAATGATAATAAAAATAATAATGATAAAGATAATGATGATAATAATAATAATAATAACTGTTATCATTATTATTATCATTACTATGATGTTGATGATGATGATGATGATATGATGATTGATTAACGATATTTATGATAATATAATAATGAGGATAACAATGATGATAATAACGATTATAATGATAATAACAACAATAATAATGGTCATGAAAATAATAACAACAGCAACAACAATAATAATGCAGACAATGATAATGATGATAATAAAGATATTAGTAATAACAGAAATAATAATAATAATGATTATTATAACAGTGCTATTCAGGATGAGCAGGAAGATAAACAGTCTGAAGAGAACCCTTTAGTAAATAAAAGATAACAAACACAAAGAAAAATGGAAGAAAGGAATATTGGGCATTATATTTTCGACACCAAAAGAGACCGAAGCAACGAAATAGGGGATAAAATAGAAAGAAAGAAACGAAAAGCATTGGTTATGTGATGGATTTGGATTTGGTAAACTTGAGTCACTGTGGCGAACATGGAAAACGGAATCAGGAATCAGGACATCAGTAAAAAAGATATATACATCTGACTCATTTATGTTCTCTCTCTCTCCTCTCTTTCTCTGTCTCTGTCTGTCTCTGTCTGTCTCTGTCTGTCTCTCTCTGTCTCTCTCTCTGTCTCTCTCTCTCTCTCTCTCTCTGTCTCTCTCTCTCTCTCTCTCTCTCTCTCTCTTCTTATCTTTGTCTCCTTTTTTTTCTTTTTTCTCTCTCTTCTTTTCTTCTTCTTTTCTCTTTCTTCTTTCTCTCTCCCTCTGTCATATATAACCAATCTGCATTCGTTAATGCCCTTGCAAACTGTAGGGAGAGATCAGGTGTCCAATATATTTTTTTTATGTTAAGAGATCGAATACCGATACAGGGGCACGACAAATGGAAATACGTGGACCCAAGTTATGGAACATGCTACCAGATATGAGACAATATCTTCTGCAGTTTCAAAACGAAATTAAAAGAATGCCTCTTAAATAATCAACTGTAAATATAAATGTATTTATGTCAAGAATAACCATTGTAATTAATGGAATAAAGTGTTTTGACTTTGAGTATTCCTTCCTCTCATTCTCTGCTCTCCACCTTCGATTAAACATGAGGGGATCAACGCCTTCATTCATCCTTATTGCAGCTCGAAATAGCATTAAAACACCTTTTTCCATCTTAAGAAAATAACTAACACCCCCTTTTTCGCCAGTGACGTCAATGATTACGTATTATACAAGATAACGGAATCTATATCTGTATCGGTAGTCTGTTGAGAGCTATAAGAACTGAAGATATTTGCTTTTGAGGCACTACTACGGATAGGTAATTGCTAGGGTTCAAGTTCTCTCTCTCTCTCTCTCTCTCTCTCTCTCAAATAACCAATAATACAAACAAAACATTATTGCACTGCAAGACCATTTTTTGTTTAATCTTAGTTGGATATAGATTGATGGATTGAGAAATATGTAGTGAGACTCAACCAAATCGAGAAGGAGAGAGAGACGGGGGGGAGGGGGGAGAGAGAGAGAGAGAGAGAGAGAGAGAGAGAGAGAGAGAGAGAGAGAGAGAAGAGAGAGAGAGAGAGAGAGAGAGAGAGAGAGAGAGAGAATATTAAACATACAAACGAAATAGACAAATCCTCTAAAACATAGATGAACAGACAGACAAAGACTGGGATACAGAAACAGACAGGTATTAAACTTTTAACAAATCATAAAGCAAGCAAAACCTACCTCACTCCACCCCGATCGCCCATCCTGCAGCAAAACCCCGAGGAAAATCATCCTAAATTTACACACATTCTTCCCCTCACTTCCAAGACTCGTCACACACTCAAGGAGGAGAAATACAACACTTATTACGCATCTTTACATTTATTTCCTCTTATATATACAATATACATGAACACTAAAGAAGACGGAGGCGAAGGTGACGTTACTATAGGCTATATAATAAGGAGCTGAAAGCTAAACATAAAATTCTATGCGTGGTACTGGAGGTCAAATTTGCCCTCTGTACAATAAGACTTCGTCAAAAAGATACGGAAAGTAAGTCTAGAAATGTGGAAAAATAATTTGAGGTACAAATGGAATCTGTTTTTTTCTTTTCTCTTTTAAATAACGCGTCAACATATTTCTCTTCACAAACTTATTTCAGTATAGGCTTCTTCTTTTTTTAAATAAATTAGCAACATAAATACTTTAATATGCCTGTCAGTTTCGGAAATGTTTGACTTGTGTATATTTTTTTTAACAGTGGATTTCCAACGATTTTGACAAAGCCCGTAATCTCGACCCACCTTTCCATAAAGATAAAGGAAAATGGTCCATACGTCGACTATACCAGAGGACAGTTTTTGCAGAGTACTTCACATGTAATAAATATTAGTATACGATCTATGTTTTATTAGCACCTCCGAGACTCGTGGGTGGCTTTCCTACCTTATGTGCTAGAGTAATAAGGTTCATTTTCTCATCTAAAGGGTTAATCACTGCAATGACTGTAAATGGTTCTTAATATCTCATTTGGCAACTCTGTATCTAACAAAGGGATACGATAGAAAATTTGCGCAAGCTTTTTTTAAAAAGATGAGAAAGAAAATGACTGACAAATCAACTCTGAATAGTCTAAGGGACCAAAAAGATAAATATTTGAATCTGGAAGTTAATGTAGAAATCTATCGTTAATCACCATTCCCCACTGAACCTTGCTACTGAAACATATAAGGGCGTTTTAACTGTCTGAATTATTTATGTACAATAATTTCCTCTTCATAAGTTTATAAACTACAACGATGAATACACATTACACAAAAGTTATGTACACTATAACATTACAATACATAGCATGTACACCTCTCTCGTCAGCTTATGAACAGTACATACACAGCATATAAGTTCTGCAATTTACATACACTGCATTTCTCTTCAGTACACTTGAGTACATATACAAAGATTTGGTTCGCAGCTATTTGCACATACTTTGCATATATTTTGGTCAAACTACAGTTTGTTATACAGTCAACAAAGTCTGCAAAATAATCTGTATTTTCCAGTCCAGCCACAGCTACAAAGTTTCAGTTCATGTCACCTGGGGGGGGGGGGTCGCTGCTCCCCGGCAGAGACCTTCACCCCTGTCTGTATCAACCGATCGTTGGGCTGGTCCGCCGCCGAACCGCTAGAGAGCCGTTTCGAAACTACGTCAGCCCGTGTTCTCCCCCCGTGGGTCTTGTCGCGGTTCTCAGGGATGGGGCGCTGGAGGCCTCGACGCTGTCCCGCGGGGTGGGGGGGCGTGGTGTGTGTGTTGTGTGTGTGTGTGTGTGTGTGTGTGTGTGTGTGTGTGTGTGTGTGTGTGTGTGTGTGTGTGTGTGTGTGTGTGTGTGTGTGTGTGTGTGTGTGTGTGTGTGTGTGTGTGTGTCAACTACTGTAGCAGCAGCACGACAAGGACCAGAATACGTGGAATTTCGCTTCACTTTTCCATCTGAGGTTTTCGTCTTTTTCATCTTTCCTAATCGACTTTTGGAGAAGCGCCTGAACATTTCTCCCTTCTCATATACCGCATATATATAAGAAGGAGGTATGCCTTGTGCCTGATTCCTTGCACATTTTCCCGGAGTCTTCCTAATTTCTCGTCATGAATACTTTTATATCTTGAAATCATACGATGTCTTGCGCGCATTTTAGTTGAGTCTCTAAACTGCCCAACGAGAAATTAATGAAACGAGCAGAGTTGGCATTCAGGTAAGTCAGCTTTAACTAAATCTTCCCAACTTTACTGAAAGACTATTATATTAGTACATCATAGCGATCTCAGTGACTTTGATAACGTGCAATGTGCTCATTTGGAATGAAAACACCTGATCAAAAAAACAAAAACGTTGGAACTACTCTGAAATGAGATATATTGATATGGGATAAACTATATGAAGACATCATAATTATTTCATATTCAGGAGTGAAAAGGCGTTTGACTCCAGTGTATATTTCAACTGACTGACTGCATGACCGCATTCATGAGCAGAGAGTGAATCGTTTTCTCTCGCGCTCTGTCTCCGAGCACAGAAATCCCTCTCCTGTAGTCAGACAACTTCCATGGCGCCATCCGTCGTCCGTTGGTCCTGCTGCTGTCCGACAGTCGTCCCTGCTCTGCTAGCTCAAGGCTCCGCGAGACCAGCCCCCTCGCCCGACCCACGAGGGACGAGCCGCGAGTAGCCTGCACGAGCGGCGCCTGAGGGGCTTCCCTTTACTCGTTCAGACGCCTGTCACGTGGAACACGAGGCTTCCCGCCCAAGACTTCATCACGGGAGTCTGCCTCGTCCGGCGGCACTTCTCGGCGCTGCCTCCGCGCGACTCCGCACCCGGGCCTCCCAGCCTGGACGAGCTGCGCCGACGGACGCCGCTCCCGCCCCGCCGCCGTTACACGAACCGCGGGGCTCTGTTGGGCGAGGGCTTGCGCGGGTGCTCCTGGGCGGCGTGCTGCGTCGGGTGCTGCGAGGAGGCGCGGCTTTCGGGCTGAAGACGACCGTGGGAGCTGCTGAGGTCGTCGTCGCCCCCCGTGTCCTGCCGGGGGATCTCCTGCGGGCCTGACCTCGACACCGTGACGGTGGCCTCGGCCCCTAAGGCACCTCCTCCCGCGGCGCTCACTGTCCTGGTGGCGCCGCCTCCCGCCGCAGCGGCCGCCACAGCCGCAGCGGGAACCTGTATCCTGACGCGGTTCTCATCGAAGGACGACTTGGGCGCGACGACGGTGGTGATGGTGCGCTTGGTGTCGTACTGCGCGATGGTGGCGCGGGTGAGCAGGAGGGAGGGGCCCAGCGTGACCAGCCCCCCGCGCTCCGTGCTCAGGTACGGCGACACGTAGCCGCTCTCGCCCCCGCTGCTGCCGCCACACCCTGCAAAGCACACCCGAGACATATGAGATTTCACGCAGTGGGAGAGTCATAAATCCTATCAGGGACTAATAAAAGGAAATAGGGACAAGGACAAGCAAAGACGCCAGCATGAGCCGCGCAGGGGAGGTCGAGGGGTCGAGGCAGGGAGCTACAGCGCGAAGAGACTGGAAGGGAGAGAGGCGGAGATTAACCCTTCGGAGCTCATCTCATGCAAGGGAAGTCGCAAGAGCTGCAATACCGAGTCCCGCCCATTTACGCAGCAGGGAACAGGGCAGGAGGGGTCAAAGGTCACTCAAATCAGCCTGTCACGCGAACTCTACAAGAATCGTCAAAAAGGGACTTCGAAAATCGACGGCATTACGCGAGGATGAGAGAAAAAATAACAATTCTAGACAAAAAAATGATCTGGCAAGGAAGTAACTTTCATATCTCACATGTCAGCTGCAGTGGAGATTAATAAGCTATCAGTGACAATGGACGAGACTGAACTTCTTAATTAAAAGGAGACTGTGTCCCCTCGCAGACTCAGAGCGGGAAGGGCGGGTGAATTTCGCAAAAAAAAGGGGTCACACTTTTCACAGACATTTTGCTAGTGAAAATATTAAGGAGATTACGAACGTCCAAGAATCCGTACATCCTAATGAACACAAAGTTTACGTATGATCATTCTTTTTTTAGTTATAATCCTCTTTAGAAGTGTTCTTTTAACATGAGAAATATTATGAGCATTCCGTTTTAATAACTAACGAAACCAGAAACATGCAAGGATAACATCTATCTATCTCTAGTCGTGGAATCCTTAAAAAAAATCAAATCCAGCTAATTATCTAAGGCATCTCTCTCTAAGGACTAATTACATTCTCCTAATTACAAAGAATTTGCTGTTTGTTGACTGTAAGATGTATTATTAATCTCTTCACACATCACCTCTCAGAAAGTTGGTAAAAAAAATGAATATGATTTCCTTATTATAAAAATTCTAACTTTAATTGAGGTCCAAGAGTCTCTTAAAGTCTTAAATGTTTCTCAAAGTCTCAGAAACGAAACCAAAGAAAAATAAAAAGACAGATAGCAAAATAAATAAATACCACACTTAATTTTCTTTTTTTTGTTTTTACTTTAAAGAGAGACAAAAGTAAATAAATACTGTTTTTAACTTTAAAGCGAGACAAAAAATAATAATAAATACCAACTTTAATGTTGTTTTTTTACTTTAAAGCGAGACAAAAATAAATAAATAAATACCACACTTAATTAATGTTTTTTTTTTTACTTTAAAGCGAGACAAAAATAAATAAACAACACTTAATTAATGTTTTCTTTTTAACTTTAAAGCGAAACAAAAATAAATAAATACCACACTCAATTAATGTTTGTTTGTTTTTATTTTAAAACGAGACAATAAATAAATAAATAAATACCACACTTAATTATATTTTTTGCTTTAAAGCGAGACAAAATAAACAATAAATACCACCTTAATTTTTTATTTTTCACTTTAAAGCGAGACAAAAAATAAATAAATAAATACAACTTAATTAATGTTCTTATTTTACTTTAAAGGCGAGACAAAAAAAAAAAATAAATACCCACACTTAATTATTGTTTTTTGTTTTTACTTTAAAGCGAGACGAAAATAAATACAATTAAATTAATGTTTTTTATTGTTTTCTTTTAATAATTTTTAGCAAAAATAAATAAATACCAGGTTTTTTTTTTTACTTTAAAGCGAGGCAAAATAAATAAATACCACACAATTAATTTTTTTTATTTATAATTTTTTTCCCACTTTAAAGCGAGGCAAATCCAAATCAACAGCAAAAAACAAACAACAAAAATAACATAAAATACTTTTAAAAAGGTGAAAAAATGGGGGGAAAAAACTCATGTCAGCCAGGCATTTAGGGAGAAAAAAAATGACCCATGCCCTGCGTCCGAATGCCTTTTCCAGCGTTCGTTTCCCTCGTTAAGGCTCGTTATATCAAGGTCTAAATGTTATACAGACCTTGTGTTGCATTGTGTCAGGTATTCGGACGAGTTACCCAGCGCTTCAGTATGGATATCTGATGGTTATTTTATCTTTTCTTTTATGTTATTTTTTAAGTAGCTTGGTGTGTGTGTTTGTTTGTTTGTTTGTTTTTTGGTTTGGGTATGTTTGACTAATTTTTATTTATTTGTATGTGTGTATGTGTGTGTGTGTGTGTGTGTGTGTGTGTGTGTGTGTGTGTGTGTGTGTGTGTGTGTGTGTGTGTGTGTGTGTGTGTGTGTGTGTGTGTGTGTGTGTGTGTGTGTGTATGTGTGTGTATGTGTGTGTATGTGTGTGTGTGCGTGTGTGTGCGTGTGTGTGTGTATGTGTGTGTATGTGCGTGTGCGTGTGCGTGTGCGTGTGCGTGAGCGTGATCGTGTGCGTGTGCGTGCGTGTGTATCGCCAAGCCCCTTCCCTCAACGGACGCGGCGCATCGACCAGGGCGCGGCGCCCCTTCGGGTCCGTCGCGTCCTGTGTGGGCGGGACGGCTCCGATTCGCGCCCACGGATTCGGAGGTGCGTTGAGGAGGGGGGAGAGGGTAGGGATAGGAAAGGGAGGGGGGGGGGTAAGAGAAGGAAAGGAGGGGAGGGAGGAAAAGGGGGGGGGGGAGGAAAGGGAGGAGGGGGGGAGGAGGGGAGGAGACGTGGGGGTATGAGGGGGACGGGAGAGAGGGGAGGAAACGGGGATATATAAGGTGGGGGACTGAGGAGGTGGGGTGGAATCACTCTCGCATGATCACGACACATTTCTGGGGAAAATCCGCCCGTTCTCGCAATATCTATTTTTTTTCCAAACTCTCTGCAAGTTCTATTCGAAGTCAAAAAATAAGAAGACCGAAAACAGATCCCAACCAGCTCCTAGATCGCCCTAAATATCATTTATTAATCTTTTTTTTTTTAATCTTTAATTATGTATGAATAGACTAATCCTACAGAGCCAGTTCTGTACGTCTAAAGAAGATGAAATATCGAAGGGGAGACTAAAGAATAAAGAATAAAGCACTGAAGAAAGCAGATTGCCACTAAAAAAAAGAGAAAAAACATGCAAAGCGATCCACTAAGAATAGAAAATGAATTAGTAGGAAAAAAGAAGTGCGAGTAATACTAGAATTAGATCATTTCTATCATAAAAAAGGCACAAAAAATTTCCAGACAAGTCGTGTTAGTCTCGAAGGCAGAAAAGAAAAACCAAACAGCAGTTAGTATTAGTCCGTATCCGTATGGTCCATCGCATTTTCTTGCCCCTATTTATTATTATTATATTTTATTTTTTTTTTTTTTTTTGGTGAAATAGACGTGATATTCTTGTGGCAAGATAAATCAGATATATTAAGTTTAGCAATTATATATAAAAGGATGAAATAATTGTTGATGTTTTTTTATCTGATTTTTCTTTTTTTTTTTAAGTGACTATTTGATTGCGTCCTTTGAATGCGTATTCACGGGGTTTGTGTACCCTCATACAGGCACCAATATACATACATACAACCGTGTGTGTGTGTGTCCGTTTGTGTGTGTATGTATACACATACACACACACACACACACACACACACACACACACACACACACACACACACACACACACAACACACACACACACACACACACACACACACACACACACACGCACACGCACACGCACACGCACACACGCAACACGCATACACACACACACACACACACACACACACACAACACACACACACACACACACACACACACACACACACACACACACACACACACACACACACATATATATATATATATATATATATATATATATATATATATATATATATATATATATATATATATATAGCGCATACGCAGTGTTTGTGCGTGCAGATAGGTAAATAGATGGGCATTTACCGCATATATGAATATATATATACTTGAAAAAATCATATATAAAAAACACCCCCTTTCGCACTCTACACGGAGCTGTTCTTTTGGACGATAGTCTTATTGAAATATTAGAAATAATGGACCATACAGACACTTCTAAGAAATCGTCTATCAGCTGGAAAGACTTACACAAAGGTTGCCAGTTACTCGTTTGGAAGTTTGTTTTAGTTCTGGAAATTTTTAATTTTGATTTTATGTACTAGGAGCTGGACTCTTCACTTGTGGATCGTGCAAAGTGTGCTGAAAACAGTAGAACAACCAGTTAGGAGACGGAAACAGCACATATTTCAGGATTGGCCACTTCATCAACTAGAAAAGTTTAGCCAGTTCCTCTAAGACATAAAAAAATATGCGGATATGTTATGTATAAATGGCTCGAAGTGTAAATGATAATATAATTATGCGTATGCATAAACACACACACACACACACACACACACACACACACACACACACACACACACACACACACACACACACACACACACACACACACACACACACACACACACACACACACACACACACACAGCAGTGTGCCTTTCTCGCACTCACACACTCACTCACTCTCTCTCTTTCTCTCTTACTCTCTCCTATCTCACTCTACTCTCTCTCCTATCTCTCTCTACCTCTCTCCCTATCTCTCTCTCTCTCTATCTTCTCTCCCTAACCTCTCTCTCTTCTCTCTACCTATCTCTCTCTCTCCTCTCTCTATCTCTATCTCTTCTCTCTACCCTCTCCTCTCCTCTCTCTATCTCTTCTCTCTATCTCTATCTCTCTCTATCTCTCTCTCTCTCTCTCTTCTCTCTCCTCCTTCCCTCCCTTCCTCACAATCACTTACACACATACATCCAAACATCACCACACACACACACATGCACACGCTCTCAGAATCAATAACAAACATATGGCTTCAGGCACCTCATACATGACAATCTAAAAACACCTCATACATGACAATCTAAAAACACCTCATACATGACAATCTAAAAACACCTCATACATGACAATCTAAAAACACCATTGCACTTTAAACGAGGCATGGCGTAAATACACTTAGTTTACACTTCCAACAATGGCTTACCGTCAGTCATCATTACAATTTTTTTTTTTCTTAGAACTCCCTTTACTAAATAAATACTTCTTCAAGAGATTTTTTCCATTCACATTATCGCGTGTTTTCAGCATGAATGAATGTAATTAGAAAAAATAAGAAAAATTGAGGTGAAAATTAAGGTGAAAAAATGTCAAACTACAAGTTATGAGAATATAAAAAGAAGGAATTCGTGATGGTACAAAAGATACTGAATACCATAATTCGGTACCTTTTTTTAAGCATTTGTAATAGCGATAACAGTTACCAATAATGCTTACTACAACACAATAATAATAATGGTAGTATAAGGTCCCGATAAACGCAATAAAGTAATAAAGGTGGTAGTGATAAGAGCAACCACCGATAAGGATTATGGTGATATATAATAACAAAAAGAAGAACAATAATGATGATGATGATGATGATAAAAAACACCAATAATGAATAATAATGAGAATAATGATAATAATAACAATAATGATAATAATCATAATAATAACAAAAATGAATTATAGTAACAATAACAACAATAATAATAATGATAATAATAGTAATCATAATAATAATAATAATAATAACAATAAACAACAACAATGATAATAACAACAGCAACAATAAGAACGATATTAACAATGACAATAATAATAATGATAATAAAAATATTGACAACCTCTATTACTGTCATTACCATTACCACTATCAACATTTTACCCCAATTAATAGTGTTTATCATCATCATAATCAACACCATTATCATCATCATTATCATTATTAATAAGACCACTGACAACCCCCCTTAGACTTGATTAAAATGAACTTAATCACGTTAATGGTAGTTGAAATTGAACTAATAAAAGACATGCCAAGATAGGCCTAAAAAAAGGGATGAGACATAGGGGCTGGAAATGGAAATTTGATTTGAAAAATAAAGGGAAAAGAAAAAACGAAAAACAGGAGAGAACGGAAAACGGAGAGGGAAGATAAGAAAAGGAAAGTGAGAGAGAGGGAGAGGGAGAAGGAGAGAGGGAGGGAGGGAGAGAGGGAGAGAGGAAGAGAGGGAGAGAGGGAGAGGGAGAGGGAGAGGGAGAGAGAGAGAGACAGAGAGGAGAGAGGAGAGAGAAGAGAGAGAGAGAGAGAGAGAGAGAGAGAGAGAGAGAGAGAAGAGAGAGAGAGAGAGAGAGAGAGAGAGGAGAGAGAGAGAGAGAAAGAGAAAGAGAAGAGAGAGAAGAGAGAAGAGAGAAAGAGAAGAGAAGAGGATAAAAATAAAAGAAAGAAGGAGAAAGAGAGAGAGAGGGCGCAGTTCCGCCCGCAATGGTCGTACCGGAGGAGTAGGCGAGCGGGCGTGCGTGGGCGGCGTCCGCCTCGTCGTACGCCTCCGAGCTGTGCGAGTCCTCGGTGGCGTGGGCGGAATCCAGCTCCTGCGAGGACGAGTCGGACGAGGTCACCGATGAGGTCACGTTGTCCAGGGACGGGTCACGCGACACCGACACCGCCCGCGACGCCCCGCCCACCATGACCTCGTTCCGCCCGCGCGCCGACAGCACCGAGGCGTGGGCGGCGGAGGGGCACGTCGGGGCGGCTCCGGCGGCGCTCGGCTGGCTGTACTCGTAGCTGTAGTCGGAGTCGATGGAGGAGTCGGTGCCGCTGGCGAGTCCCGAGCGGTGGGCGTGGCTGGAGCGCTGGCCGAGCAGGGGCGAGACCTTGCGCCCGCCCCCCCGGAGCCCGCCACGCCCGCGCCCTGCTCCAGCGTCACGGACCCGCGGGACTCCGTCTTCGTCACGCCCGAACTCGTCCGCACTTCCACCTTCGGGAGAAAGGGAACGTTAGAGAGGGCGTGGGGGTGAGAATTCTCTCTCTCTCTCTCTCTCTCTCTCTCTCTCTCTCTCTCTCTCTCTTCTCTTCTCTCTCTCTCTCTCTCTCCTCTCTCTCTCTCTCTCTCTCTCTCTCATACACACACTATATGTAACCTCAAATAAAATCTTTCCAATCTGTAGAGAGGTTCATTCACTCTCAGACATGATCCCCTGACACAATGCCCTTGCTTTGCCCAGTGAGGCCCCTTGCCCCTTGACCCCTGTCCCTGCCCCTTGCCCTGATCCCCTTGCCCCTGCCCCCTGCATCAGCCTTCCGAGCGACCCGCACCTTGAGTTCCGTCTCACTCATACTGGACTTGGACTCGCTCTTGTAGAGTGCCTGCGCTCTGCTGAGTGACGCGGAGGAGGCGCCAGGGCCGGCGCGCTGCCTCTCCTCCCCCTGGAAGCCGAGCCGCTCCTCCAGCGTGGCCTTCCTGCCCACCTCCTCCAGCATGACCTTCCTGGTCGACGTCGACTCCTCGGTCGAGTGTTGTCTTCTCTGATCGACGTCGGGCGCCGGTTGTCTTCTGCCGGGGTGCTCCTCGGAGGAGAGGGTCACGATGGCGCTCGCGTGCTTTCTGGACGTCTCCTGCGTGATGGTGGGTCTCCTGGACGCATCCTCGCCGAGCCCCCCTCCTCCTCCTCCTCCTCGTCTGTGCACATCCTCCACGGTGGCTCTCCGAGAGAGGTCCTGCGCGGAGGGCGGCCGCAGCGAGGACGAAATGTCGCTCACGGTCTTGCGTAGCTTCTGGTGGACAACATCCACCGCCTCGTGTGCAGTGTGCAGACCCGTGGACACGTGCATGGCCACCTGGGGGGAGACGCTACGTCAAGGGAGTGCCAGCTAAGGGCTAGCTGTTATCAAGGGGACTTCCACTACACTACGGGTGAAGGGACATCGTGGCTATGTTGTTCAGGATGTGGCGGGCAGCACTGTAGTGTGGGGTTAAAGGAGGCACAAATGATATGTATGTTTATCTGCATAAACTGTGGCAAGGAAATGTCTACTCAGGAGACAGGCTAAGCGATTAGCAAAAATAGTAGCATCTACAGCTACAGGAAAGGGTGTACTACTAAGCACAATTCGAGGTCCTTCGCAATACAGGGGAAGATCTTACAACTCTAATCCCGGCATGGATGGATGTGGATGGGATGGTCGGAAGATGCTAAGTCAAGCGAGCTGCATCAGCAAGCTGGAGGAAGGCACAATGGCTGCCCGTCAGTGTCAGCGGCACCGTCGGCTCCATTCAGCACATCCTCCAAAATCATTTTTACATTTCCTACAAGCAAGAAACATCTGTTCCTCGCATGACATACCTACGGGATCGCTACACAAGCACGGTCATGCAAACACATCACACTGAGGGTCAATGCATGAGCAACAGGCAGAGTGCTAGGAACTGTTACTTGCGCTAGGCGAACACACGAGCGCGCGCGGAAGCGAGAGAGGCAGGCCGGCAGCGACCCTGACGGCGGGCGAGCTGCAGGAGGCCACGGCGCTCACATCTGCGGCTCTGAGGGCTTGGGGGAGCCAGCCTTCGGTCCGGGTTGGAGAGGTGTCAGTCGGGTTAGTAGAAGCGGCTCCCTGGCTATTCACACAACGCTCGAGAAACCAAGGGAATTTCGGGGACACTCTGATTGCTTTGGCGCTTTTGTTGAGGGTCGAGGGTTTTATGATATTCAGTCGATGTTTCCATCATACGTGCTGCTTCTTTCTTTCTTTATCTCTCTCTCTCTCTCTCTCTCTCTCTCTCTCTCTCTCTTCTCTCTCTCTCTCTCTCTCTCTCTCTCTCTCTCTCTCTCTCTCTCTCTCTCTCTCTCTCTCTCTCTCTCTCTCTCTCTCTCCTCTCCACTCCCCTCTCACTCCACTCTCACTCTCACCCTCACCCACACCCAACACCCACACCCACACCCACACCCACACACCCAATCCACATCCACATCCACATCCACATCCACATCCACATCCACACCCTCACTGTCACTGTCACTCTCACCCTCACCCTCACCCTCACCTCACACCCACACCCTCACCACACCTCACCCACACCCACCCACATCCACACCCTCACTGTCACTGTCACTGTCACTCTCACCCTCACCCTCTCTCCCCTCACCCATCCTCACCCTCACCACCCCTCACCCTCTCACCCCCTGACGCTAACAGGCAGGCAGACCGACACAGATCATATTTTTGAAAGCTTTTATACGGATCTGAAGGCAAGTTCCCACGCAGATTCTAGCCAATCTAACCAATACCTAACTTGATATTCCTTCACAAAGCTCGCTGAGTGGTGCTGGCCTTCACACAAGAGGCCATTTTGCAATTTGTTCCTAACCATAATAAAAATAAAACATTCACCTCCCAAACAAGTAAATAAATATAAGGATAGGAATTTAAGAAATAGGAAAAAAATAAATGAGAGATCTAAGCAATAAATTGAGTTCTCTCTCTCTCTCTCTCTCTCTCTCTCTTTCTTCTCTCTTCTCTCTCTCTCTCTCTCTCTCTCTCTCTCTCTCTCTCTCTCTCTCTCTCCTCTCTCTCTCCTCTCTCTCTCTCTTCTTCTCTCTCTCTCTCTCTCCTCTCTTTCCTTTCTCTCTCTCTCTCTCTCTCTCTCTCTCTCTCTCTCTCTCTCTCTCTCTCTCTCTCTCTCTCTATATATATATATATATATTATATTATATATATATAATATTATATATATCTTCTATCTATCTATCTATCTATTATCTATCTATCTATCTATCTATCTATCTATCTATCTATCTATCTATCCCTCTATCCCTCTATCCCTCTCTTCTCCTCTCTCTCTCCTCTCTCTCTCTCCTCTCTCTCTCCCTCTCTCCTCTCCTCTCTCTCTCCTCTCTCTCTCCCTCTCTCTCTCCCTCTCTCTCCCCTCTCTCCTCTCTCCTCTCTCTCTCTCTCTCCCTCTCTCCTCTCTCTTCTCCTCTTCCCTCTCTCTCTCCCTCTTCCCTCTCTCTCTCCCTCTCCTCTCTCTCTCCCTCTTCCCTCTCTCCCTCTCTCCCTCTCTCCCTCTCTCCCTCTCTCTTCCCTCTCTCCCTCTTCTCCCTCTCTCCTCTTCTCCTCTCTCTCTCTCTCTCTCTCTCTCTCTCCTCTCTCTCTCTCTCTCTCTCTATATATATATATATATATATATATATATATATATATATATTATATATTTTTTTTATTTTTTATCTCTTTATCTTTCCTCTTTCTATCTCTCCCTCTCTCTTTCTATATATATCTCTCTCTTTCTTTCTATCTCACTTTCCCCCCCCTCCCCTTCCCTCTCCCTTTCCCTCTCCCTCTCCCTTCCCCCTCCCCCCTCTTCCTCTAATCCAAACATAATAGCACCCCCATCCCCCCCCCGAACCCCGACATGCCTCCTGCCTTCTCACAAGACTCTCCAAGACAACACCAAGCGACAGAAAAAAAAAAAAAAAAAAAAATTAATTGCATCAAAAACGCCAATCAAAACACGTTAATCAGATTGAACACACGTACCATGCCTTCGAATCAGAAATTCCGATTAGAAAAAGACAAAAAAAAAAAAAAAAATTGCACACATTCTACTAAAAAATATCTCACACACAGAAAAAGGTGGAAAAATTCTCAACCAACGAGCGTGTAAATGGCTATATTAAAAAAAAAAAAAAAAAAATTGCATTCACGTGTTAGAAATTGCACGAAAACAAACAGCGACAGCAAAATGCACCCAATGCTATAATGAATGATCAGATGCAGTGGTTTCTATGAGAGTGTAAATACCAAGGATAAATTCACGTTTTCATTGCTTAATATCATATGACAATGTG
The DNA here is from genome assembly GCF_003789085.1 of Penaeus vannamei. Classification (NCBI taxonomy): domain Eukaryota; kingdom Metazoa; phylum Arthropoda; class Malacostraca; order Decapoda; family Penaeidae; genus Penaeus; species Penaeus vannamei. The sequence continues at coordinate 717,452 of NW_020870928.1, forward strand.
CAGAAATAAAATCACATGGAAATATTGCACAAATAGGTACGATCAAAGTGTCAAAAGTATATTCTAGAAAATGTATATGAATATAATCACTAGGTCTTTATTTGTATATTCTGTATATGCGTGTGCCTGTGCGAGTACACGTGCATGTGCGTGTGCTTTTGCGTGTGAGTGTACGTGTGCGTGCGTGTGTGGCGTGTGCGTGCGTGTGTGCGCGTGAGTGTGCGTGTGCGTGCGTGCGTGCGTGTGTGTGCATGTGCGTGTGCGTGTGCGTGTGCGTGTGCGGCAGCAACTCACCCCCTCGAGCCCCACGTAGTCCTTGAGCGACGTCTTGTAGATCTTGGCGTGGGCGGCGGGAGCGCGGGCGGCGGCTGCGGGCGGCCTGGGCGTGGCCGGCTCGCTCCCGCCCGCCTCTGTGGATGACTCCTCGCCCTCCCACTCCCAGTCCTCGTCTGCGAAGGAGAGAGGGAGTCACGAAGGGAATAAGGGGGAGAGAGAGAGAGAGAGAGAGAGAGGAGAGAGAGAGAGAGAGAGAGAGAGAGAGAGAGAGAGAGAGAGAGAGAGAGAGAGAGAGAGAGAGAGAGAGAGAGAGACAGAGAGACAGAGAGACAAGAGAGACAGAGAGAGACAGAGAGAGACAGAGAGAGACAGAAGAGAGAGAGACAGAGAGAGAGAGAGGAGAGAGAGAGAGAGAGAGAGAGAGACAGACAGAGAGACAGAGAGACAGAGACAGACAGAGATAAAGATAAAGAAAAGCGACAAAGACAAAGAAAAGAGAAAGTTCTTCATGGGCGCTGACCCAGCTGACCAGTGACCCAAGTTAGCCGAGTACTTCTTTTAAACTTAACACACTGAACGGATTACTCAAGTTTTCCAGATGCAGAAACGACAGGAGAGTGAGCCAATTACCTAAGTTCTCCGAGTCCTTCCTGTCCTTGTGGGCGTGCGCGGGCGCCGGCGAGGGCGAGTCCTCCATCACGCCCACCAGCTCGACCGCCCCTCCGTCGCGACCTCGCTTGTGACCCGAAATCCCGCTCACGTTGACCCCGCTGCTGCTACTGCTGCTGCTGCTGCTGCTGGTGTGCACGGAGGTCTGGCGGCTGTGAAAGGGGGCATGGCAGACAGGGATTAGGTTTTCCCTCAGGATATAAGGAGGTATAAGGGGGTATAAGGACACAGCCATAAAACAATAATCACTTTTCACACTGTTGTTGAGATTTCGTAGAAGAATGGCGACCCCCAACGGCCAGTCCCTCCGCTGATGGCTCGAGAGGAAATACGTGGAAAAGCAAGACCGCGAACAACATCTTACGGAAAATCGGTTTAGAGCCTCTGGTCCATTCGGAGAGAAGGGGGGGAGGGGGGAGGCGAAGTGGGCAAAGGGGGAAGAGGTAGGTAGGTAGGGAGGGAGGGAGGGAGGGAGGGAGGAGGGAGGGAGGGAGGGAGGGAGGGAGGGAGGGAGGGAGAGAGAGAGAGAGGAGAGAGAGAGAGAGAGAGAGAGAGAGAGAGAGAGAGAGAGAGAGAGAGAGAGAGAGAAGAAACAGAGACAGAGACAGAGACAGAAACAGAGAAAGAGAGAGAGAGAGAGAGAGAGAAGGGGGCGGAGGGACCTGGTTTTGCATATGGTAATAACAGTCTGACGAAATTTGCATAGCCCGAGCCGACAGGACGCGCCGTTCGCGGGGGACAAGGGGTCGAACCGGGAATGAAATGCCATCCGGGCGAGTGACACCTCCACCACCCTTCCCCTTCGCCCCTCCCTTGACACGAAGCCCCCCGGCGGATGGAGCTACAGGCGGTCGGCAGGGGAAAGGACCCTTTCTTTCGGGATGGCGAGGTCAGAGGTCTAAAGGTTTCTCCAGGAGGGCGAGGTCAGAGGTCAGAGGTCTAAGGGCTTCTCCGGGAGGGCGAGGTCAGAGGTCTAAAGGCTTCTCCGGGAGGGCGAGGTCAGAGGTCTAAAGGCTTCTCCGGGAGGGCGAGGTCAGAGGTCAGAGGTCTAAGGGCTTATATCAAGGGATTTTAAACTAATCATAATCACGAACCGCATGCCTGACATCCACCTGTCCTTGTTCACAATAATTTTGTGACACGGACAGACTGCATTCCCGGTTTGATGATGGTAACTATCATTATTCATAGATATTATTTGATGAATTAAATCATGAAATGTAATAGTAAATAAACTTCTCTTTATCCATCTCCCTCCTCTCTCTTTATAACTTTCTCACTCCTTTTTATCCCTCTTTCTTCCTCAGTATCCCTTTCCTCTCCTCCCCTCTCTCTTTATCCTTCTTTATCCCTCTTCCTTTCCTTCTCCCTCCCTAATTATCCCTTTTCCCTCTCCCTCTCCCCCTCCCTCCCTCTCCCCTCTCACTTTTCTCCCTTTTCTCCTCCCCCTCCATCTCTCCCACTCTTTCTCCCTTTCTCCCTCCTTTATCTCTCTTCCTTTCCCGTCTCCCTCCCTCATTATCCCTTTTCCCTCTCTCTCCCCCTCTATCCCTCCCTCCATCCCTCTTCCCCTCTCTCTTTCTCCCTTTCTCCCTCCTTTATTATCTCTCTTCCTTTCCCTCTCCCTCCCTCTCTATCCCTCTCCCTCTCACATTCTCGTTATCTCCATCTCCTTCCCAACGTGTCTTTCCCGCGAGGTCTTTCGTTGCCTCATAAATTCAACCGATAAAAAAAGAGTGACAAAAAAGCATCCGGGTAATCAAGGATGACTCAAATAATGCAAACCTTTTTGATATTTCACTTCGCTCTACAGTGGACCTCGAGGCTTACCGAGAGGCTTACGAAATGATGACATTTCCTCCGCGTTAAGATGATGAATTAAATATTATTATGACATTATTATTATATATTATTATGACATTATTATTATTATTATTATTATTACTATTATGAATTATGACATTTCCTCCGCCATAAGATGATGAATTAAATATTATTATGACATTATTATTATCATTATTATTATAATTATTATGAATTATGACATTGCCCCAGCGTTAACACCATGAATTAATTGGAAGAAAAGGGGGGAAAGCAGGTAAGGCGGAGAATGAGACTCACCTGGGTAGGGGCTGCTTGAGCACCTCGTCGATCCGCGCCCTGGCCGAGGACGCTCCCGAGGGCACCTGCGGGAGGAGGAGGTCAGGTCAGGGAGGTCAGGGCGGGTGGGAGGGGGGTGGGGTTAAAATACAGTATTTTAATTCAAGTACACATATGCAAGGGTATACGCACATACACATACACACACACATACATACGCACACAACGCACACACACACACAACACAGACACACACACACACACACACACACACAACACACACACACACACACACACACACACACACACACACACAGCGTCGACGTCAGTTTGCTTTTTAGGAGATTAATGAACATTTGATTAATTGGCTCTATCACTGAATGACTGCAGTTGGTTGAATTGTAGTTTGATTAATACAAATACAGTATATCAATTAATTAATGAAACTACATACACATATGCACGGATACACGCACACGCACACGCACGCACACACACACACACACACACACACACACACACACACACACACACACACACACACACACACACACACACACACACACACACACACACACACTCACACACTCGCACACACACACACACACACACACACCACAACACACACAACACACACACACACACACACACACACACACACACACCCACACACATCCCCCCTCCACACACACACACAAACAAAAGCAAACCACAATAAACGCAAAGAAATGAAACCAAACACAGCTACAATTCTCCCCTCTCCTACTCATACCCATCCCCCCCCCATCCCCTTCGCTAGCCTTCACGCCCACACAAACCCCCGCCCCCCCGCACGCCCCCCGCACGCCCCCTCGCACGCCCCCATCCTACATCCTACCTGCAGGTCTCTCGACTGCAGGATTTCGCTCTGTGGGAAGATTTCGTGGGCGTAGGTGATGAGAAGCTCGATGGCGCGCGTCTGGTGCACCGTGTCCACCAGAGAGCTCAGGGACGCCGAACCTTCAGACGTCCTAAGTAGCGTCGGCCCGAACACGATGCCTGGGAGGGGGAAGAAAGAGCTATGTGAAAGGAGAGAAAAAGGTGTTGAAGATTTATTAAGGGAAAGAAAAGGTGTTGAAGATTTATTAAGGAAAAGAAAAGGTGTTGAAGAGCTATGTGAAAGGAAAGAAAAGGTGTTGAAGATATATTAAAAGGAAAGAAAAAGGTATTGAAGATTTATTAAGGAAAGAAGGTGTTGAAGATGTATCAAAAGAAAGGGTATTGAAGATGTATTCAAGAAAAAGAAAGAAAAGGTATTGAAATATGTGAAAGGAAAGAAAAAGGTATTGAAGATTTATTAAGGGAAAGAAAAGGTGTTGAAGATATATTAGGGTATTGAAGATTTATTAAAGGAAAGAAAAGGTGTTGAAGATTTATTAAGGAAAAGAAAAGGTGTTGAATATTTATTAAGGAAAGAAAGGTGTTTGAAGATTTATTAAGGGAAAGAAAAGGTGTTGAAGATTTATTAAGGGAAAGAAAGAGGTGTTGAAGATATGTTAAAAAAGAAAAAGGTTGAGGATATATTAAGGGAAAGAAAAGGTATTCAAGATATATTTAAGAAAAGAAAAGGTATTCAAGATTATTAAGGAAAAGAAAAGGTATTCAAGATTTATTAACGAAAAAAGAAAAAGGTGTTGAGATATATTAAAGAAAAAAGAAAATGTATTTAAGGTATATCTAAAAAAAGGTTTTCAAGATATATGAAAGAAAGAAAAGGCATTCAAGATTTATTAAAAGAAAAGAAAAGGTGTTGAAGATATATAAAAGAAAAAAGAAAAGGTATTCAAGATATATTAAGAAAGTGGTATTCAGGATATATTAAAAAAGAAATAAATAAAAGCTATTGAAAATATTTTAAAAGAAAAAAAATAGGTATTCAAGATGTATTAAAGAAAGAAAAGTATTCAAGATATATTAAAAGAAAAGAAGATGTATTTAAGGTATATTAAAGAAAAAATACACGGTAATCAAGATTTATCAAAAAAAAAAAAAGGTTTTCAAGATATATTAAAGAAAAAGAGAAAATGTACTGAAGATGTACTAAGGAATAAAAACGATACTGAAGATATATTAAGGAAAAGAAAAGGTGTTGAAGATATATTAAAAGAAAAAAAGGTATTCAAGATATATTAAAGACATAAAAGGTATTGAAGATATCTTAAAAAAAAGGTATTGGAGGTATATTAAAGAAAAGAAAAGGTATTCAAGATATATTAAAGAGAAGAAAAGGTATTGAAGATATATTAAAGGAAAAAAAAGTTATTCAAGATTTATTAAAGAAAAGAGAAGAGAGGTATTCAAATCAATCCGATATTCTTTTTTTCTCTGAGATTTAGACTCCTGTGCTTGTATGATTTGCATATACAGGCACAACAGATATTTTTTTCTTTTTTTTTTCTCTCTCTCTCTTTTTTTTCTCTTTTTTTTTTTTTTACACACACAATGGAGCGAAGAAATTGTTTTGAAAGCAGCGTTGCCACGTCCGCGAAGGCTAAAATGGGGAAAAAGTGGGAAATTCTAGGCATTAAACTACTTAAGGCCGTGTCACACTAGCACTTTTTCCGTCAATTTTTTGGCGATGAAATTTAACATAAATACAAACATTCTCGAATATAGCTCTTGGTTTGACTTTGCTTGGCTGAAAAAGCTGACGGAAAGGTTTTCAGACGGAAACGATCATTATCGTCTGACTGAAGAATCGACAATTCGCTCAAAAATTGACAAAATTTCAGAAATTTTTCAAAAAATTGACGGAAAAAGTGCTAGTGCGACAATACATTTAGTTATAAGATTGCAAGGAGACATCGGGGGACACAAGACCTCCAATTTGACAAGACTTACAAGGGGACACACGGAATTCCATTTTGACAGGATCTGACAAGACATCAGGGGGACACAGAAGCTCCATTTTGACAGGATCTTACAAGGAGGCATCAGGGACACAAGACCTCCAATTTGACAAGATCTTACAAGGGGACATCAGGGAACACACGACTCCATTTTGACAGGATCTTACTTACCGGACAGGATCTTGAGGATGACAGGATCTAATGAGGATGGCATGTTGTTGAGGTGGGGGAAACTACTGACGCGGTGCAGGTGGTGCATGAGGACCGTCAGGCAGTTCAGATGGTGCCGTGGCAACCGCCGCACCAACTCTCGCAGCTCCTCTATAGTCCGGCCAGCCTCCGTTCCCGCTGTGACTGGCGCTTCCTTGGCGATCCTGAGGGAGGCACAGACGGGGTGAGAGTCCTTATCAGGCTTCTGGGATTCTTGGGGGGGGGGGACGGGCTGTGAGGTTAGGCTGACATACAAATGTGCTTGCTATCTCCTTGGTGTCGGAGCTCGCATACAAATTGCATCCGGCTTGGCTCTTCTGCTCTTACTTTCTCTCTCTCTCTCCTTTCTCTCTTTCTCTTTTCTCTTTCTCTTTCTCTTTCTCTTCTTTCTCTTTCTCTTCTCTTTCTCTTCTCTCTTCTTTCTCTCTCTCTCTCTCTCTCTCTCTCCCCTCTCTCTCTCTCTCTCTCTCTCTCTCTCACCCTCTCTCTGTCTCTCTCTCTCTCCTCTCTCTCTCTCTCCCTCTCTCTCTCTCCACCTCTCTCTCTCTCTCTCTGTCTCACTCTCGCCTCTCACTCCCTCCCTCTCACTCCTCCCTCCTCCCTCTCCCCCTCTCCCCTCTCCTCTCTCCCTCTCCCCTCTCTCTCCCCTCTCCCTCTCCTCTCTCCCTCTCTCCCTCTCCCTCTCCTTCCTCCTCTCCCCTCCCTCCTCCCCTCCCCCTCTCCCTCTCTCAACTACGTGTCTTTCCCAGGAAACTCAGCGAAAAAAAAAACGGATAATTAACTTTTCACATTTCATTTCGCTATACAACGGTGCCAGAGGTTTACAAAAATGGTAATACTTCCCCCGCATTAATAACAGGAAAGCTCTTTAAATCCCCTTTGATAAGCCGGGGTATCATGGCGCCGATGAGGATTAATTAACGGCGAGAATGTAATCCTTTTAACATAAT
>NW_020870928.1:729544-732044 GCF_003789085.1 Penaeus vannamei
CTCCACCCCGCCCACGTTCAACGGGATGAGAGAATGTTTACCTCATTTCCCCACCAACATTCGCTCGGCTTGAGGGAGCATCTATTTAACCAATCTGCTCCACGAATGCTGAAGGCTGATCGATTGGGCAAACCTCTGCACTGGTTACACAAATGGTTACTTCGCTACACACACACACACACGCACGCGTTGTTTGTGCGTGCGGGCGGGAGACGCGGGGGGGGGGGGGTTCCGGAAGCCATTAATTATTGTGGTTCTCTACGCAATTACATTTTCTGTTCTGTGGTTCTCTGGCAATTACATTTTTTGTTCTGTGGTTCTCTTGGCAATTACATTTTGTGTTCTGTGGTTCTTTGGCAATTACATTTTTGTTTCTGTGGTTCTCTTGGCAATTACATTTTCTGTTCTGTGGTTCTGCAAGCGATTAGATTCTCTATTCTGTGGCTTCTACTGAAAATTCTATTCTGTGGTTCTGTAAAATTAAAGTTCTCCATTCTGTGTTTCTAGAGACTATTCAATCCTCTATTCTGTGGTTCTGGCAACAATTATTTTTCTTTATTCTGTGGTTCTGCAAACAATTAAATTCTCTATTCTGTGGTTCTGCAAGCAATTCAATCATCCATTCAGTGCACGTGAAAGCAATTGAATTCTCTATTATGTGGTTCTGTAAGTAATTAAATTCTCTATTCTGTGGCTTTGTAAACAATCAGATTCTCTATTCTGTATTTCTGTAAGCAATACAATTCTCTATTCTATGGCTCTATAAGCAATCAAATTCTCTATTCTGTGAAAAAATCTGCGTGTTTACCGAACCTCACGTACGGAACGAAATGGCTAATCACAAAACGAAAAGCAATTTCAAAAAAGAAAACCCGATAAATATTTTTTTAAACATGAAGAAAACACACAAAAAATAATAAATTGTAAAATATAAAAAAAATACGTGAAAAAACACACAAAATATTATAAATATTTAAAAAAACGGAAAAACACACACACAAAAGACAACACATCACAGCGCCCCAATCCCCCTAGCGTCAAAACATAATAACAAAAAAAATTCACCAAAGGCGGGAAAATTGAACGGGAATTTCCAGGTAATTTTTTCGCGAAATTATTCCTTCATAAGGTTCGGATGAATCATCATTTACATATATATTAAAGATACACGAAAGATTGTCCCTGCTGCTCCTGATGGACGCCCCACGCGGGGAAAGGGAGAGGGAGAGGAGAGGAGAGGAGAGGAGAGGGAGAGGGAGAGGGAGAGGGAGAGGGAGAGAGAGGAGAGGGAGAGGAGAGGGAGAGGGAGAGAGGAGAGGGAGAGGGAGAAGGGAGTGGGAGGGGTAGGGAATGGGAGAGGAGAATGGAGGGGGATGGGGAAGGGGGAGAGGGGAGGAAGAGGGGAAGGGGAAGGGAGAGGAGAGGGTGAGTGGGAGGGTGATGGAAGGGGGAGAGGGAGAGGGAAAGGGAGAGGGAGAAAGAGAGAGAGAGACTACGAGAGAATGAGAGAGAACGAGAGAACGAGAAGAGAGAAAAAGAAACAAAAAAACAAAAGCGAGAACGTGAGAAAGACAGACCGAGAAAGAGAGAGAGAGAAAAACACAACAAAGAAAAGAAAAAAAGAAAAAAGAAAGAAAGAAAGAGAGAACGCTGATCCTAATCAAGAACCCAGAAACATTCCCTCCAGATTGCGGTGACCATAAAAAGAGGGAGACAACGAGAAAGAAAAAAAAAAAAAGAAAAAAAATAGAAACTCGTAAAGCCGTCTACCACCCCACCCCACCCACCCTATTTCCCCTCCCCCTGCTAGCCCCCTCCCCCCCTTTTTTCCCCTCACCCTCTGCCAGCCCAACCCTCCCCCTAGCCCCCCCTAGTGTCCAGTCCCCCATTTTCCTTCCCTTCCCTGACCCACCCCCTTCCTTTCCCTTCCCCGCTCTTGTTCTACCCTTCCCTCCCCCCTTCTCTCCCTCCACCTCCACCCCCTCACCCCCCTCACACACACCCTCCCTCCCCTTTCCCTACCCCTCCCCATCCTCCCCTTCTCCCATCCCCGCCCCTCCGCCCTCCACCCCCCTCCCCCGCCCCTCAGACCCTCCCTCCCTATCCCCCTCACACACACCCTCCCTCCATCCCTCCCCCTCCCACCCCCCTCCCCCCGCCCTCAGCGCGCCGGGCCGCTCTGCCAACTCATTTCGCGACTCGATCCCTTCTAAGAGGATTCGGACTCGAGACAGGCAGCGGGTTGGCGCGTCCATGATCAAGCGAGTATCTGTCAATAAATGCCCGTTTTTTTTTTTTTTTAATATATACCTGGATTTTTTCTTTAATAAATGCTTGTCTTTTTGCCTGTCTTTTTTCAATTTTTGTTTTTAAAATAAATGCCTAGCTTTTTTTCAATAAATGTCTGGCTTCTTGTTGTTTTTTCAATAAACACCTGTTTTTTTTTTTATAAATGCCTGTTTTTTTCAATAAATGCCTGTTTTTTTTTGCCTGTTTTTTT
>NW_020870928.1:737044-752044 GCF_003789085.1 Penaeus vannamei
TCTTTATTCTTATCTGTACCATTATCATTATCATCAACATCGTTAGCACTATCATCATCATTAATATTATTACTATTGTTATTAACATTATTGTCATTAATGTTATATTGTTATTATTACCATTGTCATTGTCTATATTATCAATATCATTTTCGTGATTATCGTTATTATCATTATCATTATTATTACTATAATTATTATCATTATCATCACTGTAATCATTTTCATTATTACTATCATCATTGATATTACTATCATTAACATTTCATATATATTTTTATTATCACTACTATTTCATTTAGTATCATTGCTTATGCCATCATCCATTTTCTTCTTTCTATCTTTCTTTTCTGCAGCTTAATTTGTTTAAATATTCATTTTCATGTCCTTTTTTTCACTACGCATCCTTTTCTCTTTTTCTCTTTCTCTTCTCCCCCCTTCCTACTTCCTAATTTGCCTCCACTTTCCTTCCCTTCTTCGTCTTTTTCTCTATCTCTTTTTGATTCCCTCTTTCCTCCATCCCCTGCCTCTGTTCTCTCTTTCCTCCATCATTCCTCCCTTCCTAATTTGCCTTCCCCTTCTTTCCATTTTTCTTCCAGGTTCTCCCCTTGTTTATCCTTCCCTGTGTCTTTTCCTACCTCTCTCATCCTTTCTCTTGCTCCCTTTCTACCGTCCCCTGTCGCCTCAACCTCCTCTATCCTCTGTATGTTTTTTTTTCACCTTCTCCAACCTTCTCACTTTACCATATGCTATCACCTTACCTTCCGCTTCCCCTCACCTTACCCTCTACCACCTCACCTCCCTACTACCTCCCTTCTTCCCCTACAACCTCAGCTTCCCCCTACCCACTCTCCCTTTTCTCCCCTACCCTACCCTCTCCCTATCATCTCCCCTCCCTCTACAACCTCTCCTTCCCCCTTTCCATTGCCACCTCACCTCCCTCCTCTTCACCTCACCTCCCTCTTCCCCCTACCACCTCCTTCCCCTCCACTTCCCTCCCGCCCTTCCTCCCCACCATCACCCTTCCCCTCACCTTCCTCCCCCCCGCCCTCCCGCCCTTCCTCCCCCACATCACCTTCCCCTCACCTTTCTCCCCCCCGCCCTTACTACCTCACCATCACCCTACCACCTCCACCATCCCACCCTACCACCTCCCTTTCCCTCCCACCCTTCCTCCCTCACCATCACTCACTCCCCTACCTTCCCTCCCACCCTTCCTCCCGCCTCACCATCACCCTCCCCTCACCTTCCCATCTCACCTTTCTCCCCCCGCCCTTCCTCCCCCCCACCAATCTCCCTTCCCCTTCATCTTCCCTCCAGCCCTTCCTCCCCACCATCACCCTCCCCTCACCTTCCTTCCCCCGCCCTCCTCCCCGACCATCACCCTTCCCCTCACCCTTCTCCCCCCCGCCCTTACTACCTCACCTACCCTCCCCGCACACTCCCTCCCGCCCTTACTCCCCCAACCATCACCCTACCCACCTCACCTCCCTCTTCCCCCTACTCCCCACCATCAGCCTTCCCTCACCTTACTCCCCTGCCCTTCCTCCCGCCCTTAATTACCCACCATCCACCCTTCCCCCACCTTCCCTCCCCCCTTCCCTCCCCCCAACCCCATCACCTCCCTCCGCCCCTTACTACCTTCCTCCCTCACATCACCCTTCCCCTCACCCTTCCTCACAATTCCCCCCCCCCCCTTACCTTTCTCCCCCGCCCTCCTCCCTCACCCACCCACCCTTCCCCTCGCCTTCCCTCTCGCCCCTTCCTCCCCCACCATCACCCCCCCCCTCACCTTCCCTCCTTTCCCTTACTCCCCCAACCACACCCTTCCCCTCACCTTCCCTCCCACCCTTACTCCCTCACCATCGCCCTACCACCTCACCTTCCCTCACCGCCCTTCCCTCCCCACATCACCCTTCCCCTCACCTTTCCCCCGCCGCCCTTACTACCTCTACCAATCACCTACCACTCCACCATCACCCTTACCACCTCACCTTTCCCTCCCGCCCTCCTTCCCCTCACCTTCCCTCCCGCCCTTCCTCCCCACCATCACCCTTCCCCTCAACCTTCCCCCCGCCCTTCCTCCCCCTCCTCCCACTACCTTCCTCCCCACCATCACCCTCCCCTTCACCTTCACCCCCCACCACAACCCTTCCCCCTCACCTTCCTCCCGCCCCTTCCTCGCAGCGTCACCATCACCCTTCCCATCAACCTTTCTACCCACATACACCCTCCCCTCACCATTCCCTACACCTCCCCCCCCTCACCTTTCTCCCTCCCGCCCTCCTCCCCTCACCAATCCACCCTTCCCCTCATTCCTTTCTGTGCCTTCACCCACATGGGTGGCGCGTCTCCGCAACTACTGCACTTGAGACGAGGGTGCGCACGGGGGCGTTTGTCTCCGCCTCAGGTGTGCTGCGCCAGGGACACGCTCGAAGTGCTCTAAGCCTCCAGCATGGCATGACCCTTGATCGCCCCACTGCCGAATTGGCCAGCTGTCATTTCCGTAGTTGTCTTATAGTTGCGTTTCTTGTTGCACTCCGAGCATTGCAGCTGCGGATGTAAGAGGGATGGTGTCTAGAAATGGTGTTGTGGTGGTGGTGTGTGTTTTTTAGGAGTTGTTTTTTATATCGTATGCTCTCCTCTCCTCTCTCTCTCTCTCTCTCTCTCTCTCTCTCTCTCTCTCTCTCTGCCTCTCTCTCTCTCTCTCTCTCTCTCTCTCTCTCTCTCTCTCATATATCATCTAATATACTCATCTCTCTATCCTTTCTATCTCTATCTACTCTTTCCAGCTCTACACTCACTCATCCCTTCTATTCCCCATTCGCTTTCCCCTCCCTCTTTCATTCATTCCCACCCCCCCTCTCCCCCCTCAATCCTCCCCTACCCTCCACTTTCCCCTTCCCCTTCCCTCCCTCTCCCCTCTCCATCCACCCTCTGTCTCCCGCCTCCCTTCTCCTCTTGCCGTCCCCCTCTGCCTCTTTTCTCCCCTTCCCCCCTCCCCTCCCTCTCTCCTCCCCTCTCCCTCTCCCTCAAACACCTTACCTCCGCACACTCGTAGCCATGGAAGTACACGTAGGAGTCACACTCGCGGCACCTGGACGGCGTCTTGAGTCTCCTGAAGGCGTGGGTGACGGCGGCCTTGCTCATCACCTGAAGCCGTGTCCCCCGCAGGTAGTGGGTGTCCGCTAGGGTGAAACAAGGTAAGTTAAATGAGGCTGAAGCAATAGAGGTCATTATGAGTGAATTGTACGTATATGGAAACAATATTGGGTGTCCGCTGGGGTGAAAAAATGAAAGCTGAATGAGGCTGAAGCAATTGAGGTCATTATGTGTGAATTGTACGTATATGGAAACTATATTACGCATACAAAACACTAGTATACACGTATGGACAATGACATGAACAATGACATGTACGTTTCTTAGAGTAAATGTATACGTTAGTGTCTGCAAAACCGAAGAGGAAGATGTGGTTGTACATAAAAAACAAGATGTTTATTCGCCCAAATTCGCGATGTCTCGCTATCAACTTATTGGAAATCGATGATATCCGGAAATGTATCCTTCCTCACGATGCCTACCACTTAAATATTTGCCATCCTAACGAGATATTTCTCTTTCTCTATCTTTCTTCTTTCTTCTTCTTTCTTTCTTTCTTTTCCTTTTCTTCTTCTTCTTCTCTTCTTCTTTCTTTCTTTCTCTTTCTCTCTCTCTCTCTCTCTCTCTCTCTCTCTCTCTCTCTCTCTCTCTCTCTCTCTCTCTCTCTCTCTTCTTTCTTTCTTCTTCTTTCTTTCTTCTTTTTCTTCCTTTCTCCTTCTATTCTTCCTTCTTTCCTTTCTTCTCTCTTTCTTCTTCTCCTCTCTCTCTTCTCGTTTAATAATATATACATATACATATAAATATTATATATATATATATATTATATATTATATAATATATGATAGTATATATTAATTAATATTATTGATGTATATATACACATATACACACACACACATGAATATATGCATACTTCCTGTGATTCTATTTCTTATCCCTTATGGTTCTATCATCTATCATCTGTCGTTCCAGCCCTGTCTCTCGTGGCCTTATCCCTTCCCCATTGAGGTTCCATCCCTTGTCGATTGTGATTATATCCCTTGTCACTTGTGGTCCCATCCCCTTATATCATCCGATGCCACTCAAATCCTTTATGGTTCTATTCGGTGACCTTCTTATCTCCTTTATGGTTCCATCTCTTGGGATTCCAAACCAAATCCCACATGGTTCCATTTGTTATCCCCTAATGGTTCAGTCCCTTGTATCCCATCCTTCCCTTCTTGGTTTTAACCCTCTTGGTGTGTACCTGTGATCAAGGTCGTCTTCAGTCGGTCCCAATTCCTTGTTACCTGTGTCAGGGAAGGTCTCCAGGTCCCATACTCCTTTTGTTACCTGTCAGTCGGTTTCCAGGTCCCAACTCCTTGTTACCTGTTCAAGGCGGTTTTCCAGGTCCCAAACTCCTTTACCTGTTCAGACGTCTCCAGCCCAATTCCTTCCGATTATCCTGTCTCAGGGTCGGTTCCAGTCCCAACCCCTTGTTAGCACTGCTCCAACGTCGATCTCCAAGGTCCCAAAACAATATTACCTGTTCAGGGACGTCCCAGGTCCCAACCCCCTGTTACCTGCGTCAGAATCTTCCTTCGCGTCTCCAGTCCCAAACGATATTACCTGTTCAGGTCGCCTACAGTCCCAATCCCTGTTACCTGTGTCAAGTCATCTCCAAGTCCCAACCCCTTGTACCTGCTCAAATCTTCTTCGGTCTCCAGTCCCAAACGATCATTACCTGGTCAGTTCGTCTCCCAGGTCCCACCCCTTGTACCTGTTCAAAGGTCACCTCCAAATCCCAAACCCCTTGACCTGCGTCAAAAGTCTTCCTCGTCTCCATCCCAAGCAATTATTACCTGTGTCAGGCTCGACTCCAGTCCAAACAACAATTACCTGTTCGGGGTCGGTCTCCAGCTCATCCCCGGACGGAGAGGCGTTGTGGGCGCAGGCGTGGACCGAGCGGCACCGCCGTGTGGAGGCTCGGCCTCTTGGCTACTTCACGACCGAACGCGTCCGTGCCTGCCATCCGGCCCGCCAGTCTGCCCACTGCGATTATAAGGAGTCGCTTGCGCGAGCAGTTGGTGCAACAGGAGGTGAAAGCAGGATGAAGAGAAGGAGAATAGGTGAGAGAAAGGAGAGGGGAGGAGAGAGGAAAGAGAGGAGAGGGAGGAGGGAGAGACGAGAGAGAGACGAGAGGAGAGAGGGAAGAGGGCAGAGGGAAGGAGAGGGAGAGGGAGAGAGAGAGAGAGAGAAGGTATGGAGAGAGAGAGAGAAGAGCAAGAGAGAGAAGAGAGATAAGAGAGAAGAGAGAGAAAGAGAGAGACGAGAGAGAGGAAGAGGAGGTAGAGGGAGAGAGGGAGAGAAGGGAGAGGAGAGGAGAGGAGAGGGAGGGAGGAGAGGAGAGGAGAGGAGAGAGAGGAGAGAGAGGAGAGGAGAGAGGAATTATAATATATATTATTATATCATGATGGAAGAGAGAGAGAGAGAGAACAGAGAGAGAGAGAAGAGAGAGAGAGAGAGGGTTGGAAGAGGAGAGATAGAGGAGCGAGAGAGAGGAGTAGAGAAGAGAGAGAGAGAACAAGAGACAGAGACAGAGAGAACAGAGACACAGAGAGTGAGAGAGAAGCAAAGACAAACAACATACACTCGTCATTGCAACATAATCCTTCCACATGTTCAATAAACGAGATGAACCATAAATCGGTCTTCTAAAACGCAATGAAATTACAATAGCCGGATAGAAATTGGTTTACAAATTTGTGCCTCTGCCAAAACTATTTCATTCTTTACTGCGTTTTTCCTAGAATAACTGTAATGGAATTTTTTACTGAAAATTGCAACGGTGCTTAAAAAAGAAATGCGGATTTTTTAAAATAAGAAATGTGCCGAAATTATAATCGTGATGATAATCCATAAAATGATAAACAATCATAATAATGATATAACAATATATAACACTAAACACTAATAATAGTATTGATAATGATAATAATAATAGTAACCATAAAAAATAATAATGTAATAATCATAATATGTTAATATCCATTATTGATGAATTGAATCAAACTAACCTGAATTATGATAAAACATTGCCTTAATGGACTACACAAAAAAATGGAACAAACGAGCAAAAATATGGACCCACTCTAAAGAAGCCAACAAAAATGCTAACGGAATTTAATTGACCCTAGAATTTCTGTGACCGAATTCCTAACTACGAAACCCCTTGACCCTGAATCCTATAACTACGAAACCCCTTGACCCTGAATCCTATAACTACGAAATCCCGTGACCCTGAATTCCTATCTCTACCCCTATCCCCTGTATCCTTTGAATTATAACTACGAAATTCCCTGACCCCCCACCTCTTCTAACTCCTGTGATCCTTAAATTCCCGTGACCCCCCAATCTTATCGCGTGACCTCTAATGAATTCCTAAAACCCTAAACTCTCGTGACCCCGAAATCCCACTCCTCCAAACGCCCCTGACCTCGATTTTCCATGACCCTGAACTCCCCAAACGACTGGAAACCCCGGACCCATACCTCCCACGACCTCAGAACCCCGTACCCACACCTCCACGACCCCAAAACCCCATAACCCACACCTCCCACGACCCCTTGACCCCTTGACCCCTTCCCTCCCTCCCCCGCCAACCCCTTCTCTTACCCTGCAGGTCATCCCCAGGAACGGAGCCATTGGTCGCGTGGTCGTGAGGGGCGTCCTGCTGTCCTGGCGTGTAGGACTCGAAGCTGAAGGGCGTCTCTGGGGTCTCCTGGCCGAGGGAAGGACCCAGTCGCTTCACGAACTCCATGTACTGGGACCCCGGCTCGTATAACCTGGAGCTCTCGCAGAGGGTCTGGAGCTGCGGAAGGGAGAATAGGGAGCTGATAAAAGGGAGAATAGGAGGTGATAAATAGGGAAGAAGGAGGTGATTAAAAGGGAGAAATAGAGAGGTGATAAAAGGGAGAATAGGGAGGTGATAAAAGGAGAATAGGGAGGTGAGAATAGGGAAGGTGATAAAAGGGAGGGAGAGGTGATTAAAGGGAGCTGATAGAATAGGGAGGATACAAAGGGAAAATACGGGAGCTTGATAAAAGGAGAATAGAGGTTGATTAAAAGGGAGAATAGAGAGGTGGGAGAATAGGGAGCTGATAAAAGGGAGAATGAGAAATAGGGAGGTGATAAAAGGGAGAATAGGGAGCTGCGAAGGGAGAATAGGGAGCTGATAAAAGGCGAGAATTAGGGAGCTTGGCAAAAGGGGATAATGAGGGAGCTTGATAAAAGGAGAATATGGGGAGCTGATAAAAGGGAGAATTAGGGAGGTGCCGGCAAGGGAGAATAGGGAGCTGATAAAAGGGGAAAGAGGGAGCTGATAAAAGGGAGAAAGGAGCTGATAAAAATAGGGGAATAAAACGCATGATGCTAAAAAAAGTGTTTGGGAAGAATGGTATGAAATAAGGTGAAATGGAAATGAGATGGGATGAAATGGGATGGAATAAGATGAAATACGATAAAATGGGATGAAATTAGATGAGACATGATGAAATAAGATGAAGTGGGATGAAATAAGGTGAAACGGGATGAAGTAAGATGAAACAAGATGAAATGGAATTAAATAAAATTAAATGGAATGAGATAAGATACAATAAGATAACATAGGATGCAAAAGGATGACATGGGAAGATGCAATACTTCCCACTGGCACTTCCTACCCGCAGAATCTCTTTATTTATTTATTTTTTAAGAGTGTTTTGTTTTTCTTTCTCTTTTTTCTTGCTGGTGGTCCGTTTGTACATCAAACATATAACAGAAAGGATATTGGATATATGTGATATGCCCCCATTGAGTGTGATTTCTCAGTCACTCATTCTCACTTACTCTCACGCACTCTCTCTCCTCTCCCTCTCCACTCTCCTTCTCCCTCCCCACTCCTCTCTTCCACTCCCACTCTTCCCTACTACCTCCCACTCTCCCCACTCTCTCCCTCTCTCCCTCTTCTCCCTACTCCCCACTCCCCCACTCTCCCCCCCACTCCCCCATTCTCCCCACTCCCCACACTCTCCCCACTCTCCCCTACTAACCCCCACTCTTCCCACTCTCAATTACTACCCCCCACTCCCACTATTCTCCCCACTCTCCCCTGCTACCTCCCACTCTCTCCCTCTCTCACTCTCCCTACTAACCCCCACTCTCCCCACTCTTCCCACTCTCAACTATTACCCCCACGCCCCTTATTCTCCCCACTCCCCACTCTCCCCACTCTCCCTACTTACCCCACCCCCCCCCACCCCCTCCCACCCCACTCCCCCCAACTCCCCCCACTCTCACCCTCATCATTTCCCCGAATATGCAAAATGGGCGACTCTCCGTCGTCTCAAACTTTATTTACTCTCCCTCTCGTCCCTGAAAGACTTCCCCGATCCCCGCGCCAAATCCATTTACGTTTCCGCGCCAACTGTTTAAAGTTCGCGCAATGAGGTCTGGGAGAGGTCGCTTGTTTCGCGGATCGGGGGATCGGGATCTTGGGAGGGGGGGGTACAAGTGAGGGTGGGGGGTAGAGGTGAAGGGGGGGGGAGGGGGAGAGTGGGGGGGTGGAGTGGTGTGGGGTGTGTGTGTGGTAGGGTGTGGGGTGGGGGTGATGGGGAGGGGGGGTGGAGATGTGTGTAGGGTGTGGGGTGGGGGAGATCTTGGAGGGGGTGGGGTAATAATAATAATAATAATAATAATAATAATAACAATAATAATAATGATAATAATAATAATAATAATAATAATAATAAATCAACAAACAACAACAACAACAACAATAATAATAATAATAATAATAAATAATAATAAATATAATGATAATAATAATAATAACAATAACAATAACAATATGATGATGATAATAATAATAATAATAATAATAATAATAATAATAATAATAATAATAATAATAATAATAACAACAATAACTTTCTTGTAGAATTTTATTATTGTCACTATTATCATCTTTATCATTATCATCACATCATCACATCATCATCATCATCATCATCATCATCATCATTATTATCATTATTATCATTATTATTGTTATTATTACTATTGCTATTATCATTACTATTATCATTATTATTACCACCACTATAATTATCATTATGATCATTATCATTATTTACATTATTATCAATAACATTATTACTATCATTACTATCATCATTACCATCACCATTTTTATTATTACGATCGTTGATATCAATACTATCATTATCAGCATTATCATTATCATTATTATTATTATTATTATTATTATTATTATTATTAAGTAAAAAAATAACAATAATAACAAAGATAACAAAAGCAATAACATGATCGTAAGAATATATTTCAGCGTACAAGACCCTCCTTAATATACAGGCTTGAACTACATTTTCCTTAGAAGTTTGTCAATCTTTATTCTCCTTAGAAGTTTGTCAATTATTGCCCAGAGTTCGCTTCCCCGCGACTTCTTTCTCAACTTTGGCACGACAGACAAGTTCAGAAAACAATTTGTCGCTTTAATACACTCTTTATTAGTTTAGTGCACCAATAACAGGGGTTTCATTTTGGCAGCAGAGGTTTTTAAGTGGTAGGGCTTGTTCTGAGAGTAACTTTGGGGGGTTCATTTTTGTTGTGGGTGAGATATGAACCTCAGGAAGTTCATTTTGGATTTTTTTTTTTTTTAGGATGGGTTTGGGGGGGTTTTTTTTTTTTAACAGGTTCAGGTTCTTTCTCATATGTCGGGATATAGAGTAATAATGATGATGGTAACCCTCCCAAATTGCTCTGATTCAAGGCTTCACAACACATTCATTCCCCTCTCCCTTTTTAATTTGCCTAATTTTCTTTTTCCCTGTGTGTGCGTGTTTTTTGTGTGCGCGTTTTTTGTTGAGTGTGGTGTGTTTTTTTTTTTATCCTGGATTTTTTGTTCTTATTTTGCAAATATTCCCCTCCCCTTTTACGTTATATAATGTTTCTTGATTTCCTCCCTCCCTCTAATTCTTCTTCTAAATCTTCCCTTCCTGATTCACTCCCGTTGCCCCCCTCCCCTCCCCTACACTCACGCCCGCCCTCCCCCTCTCCGCCCATCCCTCGGTCCTCACCTGCACGGGCGCCGGGGCTGCCACGGTGTGCTGCAGCTGGAAGTAGCAGACGGTGACCGCCTTCATGGTCTGGTCGCACTGCAGGATCAGCTCTCGGGTCTGCATCAGGACGTCCCGCTTCACCTTCAGGAGCGACGCGTGTCTGTCGTTGGCCTCCGCTACACAGCTCCTGTAGGTGGCTTCTGCCTCGCGGGCCTGGGGAAGAGGCGGGGGAAATTGGGAATTAGAAAGGAAGATTGGTCTGGCGTTAGAAGGAGAACGTAAGATCAGAGGGAAGAAAATGCTTTGCCAAAGTCATGCTTACTCGTCCGTTTATTTCCGAATGACTGACTCTGGCTCGGTTTGTTACGATTGTGCGAGGCCCGACCCAATGGATATTCCTTATACGGATACGCATATACATAGAAATAAATGTATAGATAGATAGATAAATGTAAATATATCTGATAGATAGACAGATATGTATCTATTTCTATATATATGCATGTCTGTATTTACAAATGTTCATTGGGTCGGGCCTTGCACAACTTTAACAAACCGACCGTCTATTGCGACGAAGAAACATGCCGCACTGCATTTCAACACGAGCAACGACAGTCGACGGGACCAAGGTCTATAGAAGCACGTACTTATATAGACCTTGGACGGGACCCCTTGACAGCAAAGGACGTTCTCGCCGCTGTCAAGCCATGAGTTCTCCGCGCCTGACAGCGGCTGCGGTGCTTGTCATTGGAACTGCTTTTTATCCCTTATTTACAGGCTGGACTCTCCTTTCTGAAGGTCCGGTCGCCAGGTCACTTTGACGTAAAATTCGCCTAATTTCAAAACTGGCGCCATTTGTCTTTGTCAATGATGAATGTGTATATTTTTACATCTTAATTATGCAGATGCCTTTGCAAAATTTGATTATCATACGACTATACCTTGAAATCTAATCGAATTAAAGATGAGGTTGGCAGCTGAATCAGTCATTAAGATCACGCTGCATCTCTAACACTTTAGCTACAACAGCGGTTTCTGTCACTGCCATTTTATCTCCTCCTTCCCCTACGTTCCAGCATCCAGCACCGGCACCGCGGGACTAGGGTGCCATAGGGCTAGGGTGCCATGGGGCCAGGGATCCATAGTGCCAGGGTTCCATAGAGCCAGGGTTCAGGGAGCCATAGGGTTCCATAGAGCCAGGGAGCCAGGTATAGGGGCCAGGGTTTCCATTAGGCCAGCAGGTTTCCAGGGTATAGAGCCATTAGGGGCCCATAGAGCCATTCCAAGTTCAGGGAGCCCATAGTGCCAGGGTTTAGAGCCAGGGAATAGAGTTCCAGGGAGTGCCAGATGGCCAGGGTGCCATAGAGCCAGCCCCAGAATAGCCAGGGTTCAGGGAGCCATAGAGCCAGGGTTCAGGGAGCCATAGTGCCAGGGTTCCATAGAGTCCATAGAGCCAGGGTTCAGGCCACCAGTGCTATAGAGCCAGAGAGCCATGGGGCCAGGGTGCCATGGGGCCACGAAGCCAGGGTATAACACGGCACACAACACCATTACTTACACTTCTAAAGTACACAATGGAGTTGGGACTCTAATTATCAGCTGTGTGCAACTTGCCAGAGCAGCAAAATATGTATCCTATCAATTCAGTTTCGGAGACAACAGTACACTGCAAGGCTTCCGTATGTCTTCGTGTAAGTGCACGTGTGCGATTGAATGTGCACATATGTATGTAAGTGCAGAATGTGTGAGTACGTATATGCAGTATATGTGTGTATGTGTGTATGCGCGCGCGCTGCGTGTGTGTGTGTGTGTGTGTGTGTGTGTGTGTGTGTGTGTGTGTGTGTGTGTGTGTGTGTGTGTGTGTGTGTGTGTGTGTGTGTGTGTGTGTGTGTGTGTGTCTGTGTGTGTCTGTGTGTGTGTGTGTGTGTGTGTGTGTGTGTGTGTGTGTGTGTGTGTGTGTGTGTGTGTGTGTGTGTGTGTGTGTGTGTTGTGTGTGTGTGTGTGTGTGTGTGTGTGTGTGTGTGTGTGTGCGTGTGTGCGTGTTGTGCGTGTGCGTGTGCGTGTGCGTTGTGCGTGTCGAATCCTGTCCGCCCGCGAAGCGGAACCTCACCTTGAAAAACGGCCTTCATCGCGTTTTCTTTCGATCTTGTCTTGGCTCTCCGTGTTCTCGGCTCTCGCGGCGGCCTCCCGCGCCTTGGCCAGCTCCTGCGGGGGGGGGAGAAGGGGTCAGATCAGGTCATGCGCGATGCCAATTTGATGTCTTATTAAGTGGAAACAGAAGAAATTATACATGTCTGCAAGGTATGGAATGAAGTACCTATACACATTATAAACAAGCATTGCATACACACACACATACATGCATTTGCACGCGTATGGCACACACAACAAAGCACACACACACACACCCACATACGCGCACACATTACGCACACAGTACGCACACACGCACACACACACACACACACACACACACACAACACTCACACACAGCACGACACAATTAAAAAACGATATAAAAAAAAAAGTAAATACTAAAAACTAAAGAGATATACAAACACCAAAACAAGGCAAAAAAAAAAAAAAAAAAAAATTGACTAATGGAAGAAATAATACCGCGTCGTTTGCACCCCCACCGCCCCCCCCCCCAATGAGTCTGTCCAGTTGATGAACAAATGAAGCCGAGTTTGCGGTGTTCAGCTCGGCGAAAAATGGCGGGAAAAGCAGCCGTGACGGGGTTCACCGTGTCACGTGATCGAACATGGCTTATCTGCCGGTGTTAATGACGTCATAGCTGCTGCGTCTTTTTCGCCTCTATCTCCCTCCTCTCCTTGCCTCTCCCCTCCCCCCCCCCCAACCCTCCCCTTTCCCTCTCCTCCCCTCCTATCTCCCCTTCCTCCCCTCCTTCCTCTCCCTCCTCCCTTCCTTTACCCCTCTTCCCCCTTTCTAACCCTCCTCCTTCCCCAAAGGGAGTAAATAAAATATAATAAATAAATAAATAAACAGACCGGAAACACCTTAAACGGGTGTCCTGACATACCAATAACACCCTCCACCCCTCTCACCCCCCCACCCCAACCCCTCTTCGAAGTCCCATAAAAACCGACTGACCCCCCCCCCCCTTCCCCCTCCCCTCCTCGATCAGTCCTCCAACCTGCCTGGACCTCCCCCCTCCCCCTCCTCTCGAAGTCCCCAACCCGCTGACCACCCCACCCTCCCCCTCCCCCTCTCTCGAAGTCCCCCCCAACCCCGCTGATCTCCTCCCCGTCCCTTCCTCTCCCGAAGTCCCCCCAACCCGCTGGACCCCCTCCCCCTCCCCTCCTCTCCGAAGTTCCCAACCCGTCTGATCCCCCCTACCCTCCCCTCCCCTCCTCCTCCCCCTCCTCTCCGAAGTCCCCCAACCCCGCTGCCAAACGCTGCCAAGAGACGGTCTTTGCGTCGGGAGGTACACGCCGCGCCCGAGTTGTACTGGAACACCCTGCCCAAAGCGCCATTACAGTTTCGAGAACGAGAAGTTACGCAACACTCTGCCAAAAAAATTACGGCGGGATGAAAACTTCCAGGCGCGGTTGGTGGGGGGGCATGGGGGTGGGCGGGTTGGGTGGGGTGGGGTGGTGGCTGGGTGGATGGGGGGCGGGAGGGTAGGAGTCGTTAGGTTGGGGGTGGGGGGAGTCGGTTGGGAAGCGGCGGCATGGAAGGGATGGGGTAGGAATCGGAGGGGTGATGATGAGAGAAAGTCTTGGAGGGGGAGGGGGAAAGCGGGGGTTCGGGATGGGCGGGTAAGAATTCAGAGGGAGGGGGGGGTTAGGAGTCGGAAGGAGGTGGCATTGGGGGGGGGGTAGGAATCAGGGGGTTCGGGGAGGGGGTAGGAATCGGAGGGGGAGGGGGGGAAAGGGGGGGGGGGGCGGGGGGGTGGAAGGGGTGGGGGGTAGGGAATCGGAGGAAGGGGGGGCGGTAGGAGTCGAAAGAGGGGCAAGGGTAGGGGTAAGGAGATCGTGGGAAGGATAGAGGGGGTAGGAGCCGCCATGAAAGTATATGCTTCCCTAAAAATTGTTCATCATGAAATTCAGACGCTGAATGTTCATCATGAATTTTACAGTGTCATAGCACCACATATCAACATTTAATGAATGATATAAGCATCACAAATAAACCTAATCTAGACCATTAAGGACACCCGGACATCATAACGTCTGGCACAATAAATAACAAAAGTGGCCCTGTTCGTGTTCCCTCTTTCCCCTACCAACAATCCAACAATACTTTAAAATACTTTTAAAAAGTGTCCATTGCGAAATAAAAAAGTATGAATGTGAATTAATACTTACACAATGTATGAAAGATATTAGATACATCTCTTTGAGTTCTGAAGTTATTGACTGTTATTTATATATTTTTTAAACAATATATTTTTCGTCTACGGAGAAAAAGAAAGAAAGAAAGAGAGAGGAAGGAGAGAGAGAGAGGGAGAGGGAGAGGGAAGAGGGAGAGGGAAGAGAGAGAGGGAGAGGAGAGAGGGAGAGGAGAGGGAGAGGAGGGAGAGGGGAGAGAGGGAGATAGAGGAGAGAGAGGAGAGAGAGAGAGAGAGAGAGAGAAGAGAGAGAGAGAGAGAGAGAGAGAGAGAGAGAGAGAGAGAGAGAGAGAGAGAGAGAGAGAGAGAGAAGAGAGAGAGAGAGAGAAAGAGAAGAAAAAGAAAAGAGAAAGAAAGAAATGAAAAATAAAAAATAAGAAAAAAGAAAGAGAAAAAAAAAAAAAATAAGAAAAAAAACAAAGACAAAAACAGAGAAAGAGAAAAAAAAAC
>NW_020870928.1:767044-782044 GCF_003789085.1 Penaeus vannamei
CAAACAAACACACACACACACATACCACACAAACAAACACAACAACACACACAACACACACACCACACACCACAACAACAAAACACACGCTCATATCGTTAAATAGACAGACAGACAGACAGACAGACAGAGAGACAGACAGACGAAGGCGGCCCCAGAGAAGCGACCCGGCGACCCAGCCCAAGGTGCCCTCGAGTGACGCCACCCACAGGTAAGGTCGCCAATACCCCGAGATGATAAGGTCCCAGGTAAAAAAAATGAAAACGACTTAAAAGAGAAAAGGAAAAATAAGGACGAAGAAAAGAGTAGAAAGAAAACGAAAAGAAAGACTTAAAGAAAAGAGGGGAAAGAAAAGGAAAAGAAAGACTTAAAGAAAAGAAAGAAAAAACAGAGATCGAAAGGAAAGAAAAGGAAAAGAAGAGAAAGAAAAGGAAAAGAAAGACAAAGAAAAGAAGAGAAAGAAAAAGAAAAGAAAGACAAAGAAAAGAGAAAGAAAAAAAAGAGACAGAGAAAAGGAAAAAGAAAGACTTGAAAAAAAGAAGAGAAGAAAAAGAAAAAGAATGACTTAAAAAAAAGAAAAGAGAAGGAAAAGAAAAAGAAAGACAAAGAAAAGAAAGAAAAAGAAAAGGAAAATAAACACTTGAAAAAAGAAATAAGAAAGAAAAAGAAAAATAAAGACAAAAAATAAAAGAAGAAAAGAAAAAGAAAGACAAAAAAGAAAAGAAAAAAAATTACAAGGAAAACAAAAGACTTCCAAAAGATAAAGAAAAGACAGAAAAAAACAGAAAAACAACAGCAGGGAGGAACAGCAATTTCCCGAGACACATACGACCAATACGCCTTCATGACACGCCCATCAGGGTCAGCCTCACCCGTTCCATGGGCTGACGCGCTGACATCTATAACGTCAGAAGCTCCACCAAACACCGGGTTTTGGGGGAGATGTCAGCTAAAAAAGGGGGCGAGGGGGGTAGTCAAGTCTTTTTTTTATTATTTCATTTTTTTAAAGTGATGTCCCTTTTTTTTATTATATATATTTTTTAAAGTGATGTCCCTTTTTTAATTATATATATTTTTTTAAGCTGTCTTTTTTTAATTATTTCTTTTATCTTTTTTTTAAGTGAAGTTCCTTTTTTCTAATCATTTCGTCTTTTTTAAGTCAAGTCCTTTTTTTATCTAATTATTTCATTTTTTATAAGTTGTCCCTTTTTCTAATTATTATTATTATTTTTAAAGTGAAGTACCTTTTTCTAATTGTTTCGTCTTTTTCAATGTTCTGTATCTGTATGTTTACGTTTTCCGAGAGATAACGCTTACGATTGAGAGGGGAGGTCAAGTTAGGTCTTTCTTCTTCTTCTTTTCTTTCTTCTTTTCCTTTTTTCTTTTTTTTTCTTTTTCTTTTTCTTTTTCTTTTTCTTTTTCTTTTTCTTTCTTTTTCTTCTTCTTCTTCTTCTTCTTCTTCTTCTTCTTCTACTCCTCCTCCTCCTCCTCTTCCTTCTCCTCTTCTTCTTCCTCCTTCTCCTCCTCCTCGTCATCCTCCTCCTTCTCCTCTTCATCCTCCTCCTTCTCCTCCCCTTCATCCTCCTCCTTCTCCTCTTCATCCTCCTCATCATCATCATCCTTCTCCTCCTCTTCCTCTTCCTTCTCATCCTCATCCTCATCCTCCTCTTCCTCTTTCTCCTCCTCTTCCTTCTCCTCCTTTTCCTCCTCCTCCTTTTCCTCCTCTTCTTCTTCCTTCTTTGTTTTTGTTAACGTTCTTTATCGATGTCTGTCCCTTTTCCCGAAAGAAAAAAAAATGTTTTGAATGATTTCGTGCTGATAGCAATGAATTTAGTTCCAAAATTGATGGTGAAATACTTGATTTACAATATTCATATGAAATAGTTAGTTTCAATATTCATTTCGTAAATTTATAACCATAATATGTATCAAATGTTAAAAAAAGCTGGGAATTGCCAACGTATTTTTGTGCAGCGTCGGAGATTTTAGTGAACTCAGGGATTTGCAGTTTATCATACCGAATAAATTGATTCTCGGCAGCTGTCATATTCTAATTTCATCGACATCTAATTAATATTCCATTTGTATAAATCTAAAACGATATATGTTGCTGAATATTTTCTGTACTTTTGATAACCTTATAATTACAATTCAGTTCGCCTGCTAACTATGAAATGCATATCATTTCAATATTGTATTTTATCCAAATTCAGACTCTATAAATTCCTTATTAAGAGGTGTCTAAGAAGTAAAACACCTACATTAATCAAAGGAGTTTATATACAGTTAATAAATTCTTCTATTATTTTTTTCTAAATAAAAGTGTGACACATCCTACCAGAAATGTGGCTCTTGATATTGTAATAATTCTTCCTATGAATACTCCTATTATCATTGTCATTAGCAATAGCAATGATAGATTCGTTATCATAATCTCTATTGTTGCTACAATAATGATCATTCTTAATATCTTCATTATTCTCTTTACCTTCCTTTTTATCATGTATAAATATTGATACTATCATCAGCATTATTTTTATTATTATCATTGATATTTGTCATTATTATTATTGTTGCCAAAATCTTTATCATTGCCAATTATTAGCGTTCAATACAATTATTGTTATTACTGTTTTGATTGTTATTATCATTATCACCATCTTCATTATCATCATCACAATTATCATTATCATATTCATAATAGGTGTAATTATCACCCAAGCTGTTATCATAATTATTACCATCACAGTCATACCTATCATTGAAATAATACTAACAATAATAATAATCATCATTATCGCTATCATCATTATCATTGTTGTTGTTACTACTACATTATTATCATCCTAGTTATTATCATTACTTTTATCATTATAATAATTACTATTTAAACCATCACTATTAACGTCACCACGTTTATCATCATTATATTATCATCATTACTATCAACATACTCTGTATAGCATTCGAACCAGTATAACCCTTGGCATTAACATCATAATCATTACAACCCCATTCCTATCAAATGTCATTATCATTCTTATCAGTATTCTCTCTATCGTCACTTTATCACCAAAGACATTAATATCATCGCCACCTTTTGCCATTAGTCATATTCATATCATTACCAACGCTGATACCATGTTATCTTTGTGTAATGCTTATCTTTGTTAACATTCTGTTCCGTTTTTTTCAGTGAATCATTTTGGTATCATGATTTTTAGCAGTAAAAAAATGAATACGAACGAAAAAAAAAACATTCAAAATTTAAGGTAAAACGAGAGAAAACGAAAATGAAAATTATGACAAAAATTGAAAAAAAAAAAAACGTTTCTGAAAATCAGGAATTGTGACTACGAAGGTAGACAACACTGCTCAAATAATGATAAAAAAAACAGGGAAGATATTTCAAGTAATAGTGAAAAAAATAACATGCTGTAATAAAAATAAAAATAAACATATGAAATTCAAACCAACACAATATATATATATATATATATATAAATATAAATATATATATATATATATATATATATATATATATATATATATATATATATATAATATATATATATATACATCAGGAAATATAAAAAAGTGAAATGCCCAACAATTAGCTATGCAAAGTCTCTCTTCAGGAAAAAAAAATATCACCGACAGTTCTCTTCACTTCTTTTTTTCTTTGTGACTTTACTTCTGAAGAAGAAGGAGCAAAGAAGAGCCCTTGAGCGGGGTGTGGGGGGGGGGGGGGAGTGGGGGCGAGGGAGAGGGAGGGGGAGGGGGAGGAAATTTATGTTGGTGCAAAAATTACGCTAAAGATGAAGGGTCGAGTGGGAGAGGGAGAGGGAGAGGGGGAAGAGGGAGAGGGGGATGGAGGAAGGGTAGGAGAGAGAAAGAGAGAGAGAGAGAGAGAGACAGAGACAGAGAGACAAGAGACAAGAGAGAGACAGAAACAGAAACAGAAACAGAAACAGAATCAGAATCAGAAACAGAGAGAGAGCCAGAACCAGAGCCAGACACAAACACAGACACAAACACAAACAAACAGATACAAACAAACAGACAGACACAAAAACAGCGACTGACCTCCTCCTTGAGCGCCGGCCTGATGGTGTGAGCCAGCTTGGTGAGATTCCTGGAGTATTCCATGTCCAGCTGGGCGCGTTTCTCAATGTAGGAGATCACGTCCTTCGCGTACTTGCTCCAGACCTTGGCGCGGTGGAGGGCGTGGTCTACACCTGCGGGAGGAAGAGGAAGGAGAGGGGCGGTGGTGAAAATTGAAGGAATAGAGATAGATAAGTAGATAGATAAGTAAGGTAGATGGATAAATATATTCGACGAATGGAATAGAGTGATAAATAAATAGGTGTAATAGATAGATAAGTAAGGTAGATGAATAGAATGAATAGAGTGATAGGAAGGGGGGGATGAGGCGGTGGTGAAAGACGAAGGAATAGAGATAGATAAAGAGATAGATAAGTAAGGTAGATGGATAAATATATTCAACGAATGAATAGAGTGATAGGAAGGGGGGGGCGAGGCGGTGGTAAAAGACGAAAGGAATAAAGATAGATAAATAGATAGATAAGTAAGGTAGATGGATAAATATATTCAACGCATGAATAGAGTGATAAATAAATAGGTGTAATAGATAGATAAGTAAGGTAGATGGATAAATATATTCAACGAATGAATAGAGTGATAGTGAAGGGGGGGACGAGGCGGTGGTGAAAGACGAAGGAATAGAGAGAGATAAATAGATAGATAAGTAAGGAAGATGGATAAATATATTTAACGAATGAATAGAGTGACAAATAAATAAGTGTATTGAATAAATGGGAGCCAAGTGTCCCCCGGGAGCGAGAGGTGCCCGGCGACCCACCCTGTTCGTGTCTGTAGAGGTACTCGTCGATCTGCTGCTGCGTGAGGACTTCGGGTTCCTTCGAGGTGTCCAGGGGCCCCACGCCCGTCATCCCGGCTCCTCCTCCTCCTCCTCCTCCGCCCCCGCCTCCTCCTCCTCGGTCTCCTGTGGTGCTCTCTGCATCGCTGCTCACGAGGTTCTCGCAGGACTGGGGGTGAAAAGGGATGGATTAGAAGACCAATTTATTATAATGTGCTTGGAATTTAAAAAATAAATAAATAAATAAATAAATAAAAGGAAAAAATATGTGCTTGGAACAGAAAATAAATAAATAAATAAATAAAAGAAAAAGGGAAAACAAAATAGATAAATAAACAAAGGGAAAAAAGTATGAATGAAGATTGATAAATATACTATACGTAATTGACGCTTTGCATCTAGATCATGTAATTCTGACAACTGATATTCAAAAAATATTCATTTCATATTTCGTATCATGACAACTGCAAATAAAGAAAAAAAAATCAGCTTCATACTTCCCATAAAGAAAAAAATAAATAAAAAAAAATAAAAAAAATCAGCTTCATATTTTACATTATAACCGTATTCATTCTCATTCACACACACGACACAACCAACCTCCCAACCTCCCAGCCTCCGACATCCCTTCACAACTCCCAAACCCGTTTCGAACCCGCCCTGGCCCCGTCTCCCCATCCCTTCATCTCTCCCTTCCACTGCCCTTTTCCCCTTTTTTTCTTTTAATTTCCGGCAAATTATTACCAAATCGTTCTCCTCCATCCAGACACGCCTTCCTTGCGGTCTCGAGGAAGTACAAAAGGCTGAAATCCACTGAAGCTTCGATGCGGTTCGTTATTTGCTTTGCTTCCGGCTCGACCCTCCACTCCCTCCCTCCCCTCCCCTCCCCCTCGACGCTGGGG
The DNA here is from genome assembly GCF_003789085.1 of Penaeus vannamei. Lineage (NCBI taxonomy): Eukaryota > Metazoa > Arthropoda > Malacostraca > Decapoda > Penaeidae > Penaeus > Penaeus vannamei. The sequence goes on from NW_020870928.1 coordinate 772,847, forward strand.
GGAAAAGCGCGCGTCAGCAGGATTAGGTTGGGCGGGCGGGCGGGCGGAGGGTGAGGGTGAGGGTGAGGGTGAGGAGATGAGGATAAGGATGAGATGAGGTTAGTATGAGGATGAGGGTTGAGGATGAGGCGAAGGCTGAGGGAAGGATTGAGGTTGAGGATAAGGATGAGGATTGGTTGAAGATGGGGATGGGGATACGTTTAAGGTTGAGGATGAAGAGGTCGAGGATACGGATAAGCTTGAGCTTGAGGCTAAGGTTGAGCTTGAAGTTGAGAGTGATCAGAGGCTTGAGGTTGAGATTTGAGGCCGAGGTTTGAGGCTGAAGATTGAGGTTGAGGCCGAGAGTGAGACCGAGACTGAGGTGTCTCCGCGCAGTCGCCATGGCAACCCCGGGGCGCGGAATATGGAGAACCGTTTTGTCTTCGTTTTCGGCTTTCTTCGGCTGCCTTTTCGGGAATTAAAAGCCGTTTCCGCCTGGCTTGCATCAGGAGAGTGACGGGCTGTTTTTATTTCATTTCAAAATGCAAAAATTTGTTTGATTTATATATTTTTTAGGACTAGATTTATGGTAGAACGAGAGAGGGAGGGAGGTAGGGAGTGTGTGTGTGTGTGTGTGTGTGTGTGTGTGTGTGTGAGTGTGTGTGTGTGTGTGTGTGTGTGAGTGTGAGAGAGTGTGAGAGAGAGAGAGAGAGAGAGAGAGAGAGAGATAGTGTGAGTGTGAGAATGAAAACGAGTGTGTGTGCTTGTGTGCGTGTGTGTACGTGTCTGCGTGTGTGTACATGTCTGCGTGTGTGTATGTGTGTGTGTACGTGTGCGTGTATGTACGTCTGTGTACGTGTCTGCGTGTGCGTATGCGTGTGTGTACGTGTCTGCGTGCGTGTGTGCGTATGCAGTAGAGCATAACAGTAATTTTTCTCAGAGCAGCTTTTAACATCCAAGAACTTTCAACCCTCCCCCCCCCCAAAAAAAAAAAAAAAAAAAGTGTGCATAACTTTACATCCTGCTTTCATCCTTAAATCCTACAACACAATCCAGTTTTCCCGGCGAGGATCAGAGTGCCTCCAAAACCTGTTGCAAACCTTTATTGCACTGTTGAGTCGCCAATTTGTTCATTCGAGTGATAGAGAGAGAGAGGGACGGAAAAGCGAATTCTAGTTTTAATTGAGTTTGTATTAAGTCCAGCAGTTTCGGATGATTCCTCTTTCATCTTCGCTTATTTCGTTTCGTTTCGTAGTCTTCTGTTCTTATTCCATTGCCGTTTCTACTGATGACAGATCCGGGGCTTTGGGGAAACACAATTGCAGAAGGAGAAAGACAAAGAGAGAGGGAAAGGAGGGGTAAAATGCGAAAATGGAGAGGAAGAGCGAGAGAAAGGGAAAACAAAGAAAGAAGGAGGGAGGGAGGGAGAGAGGGAGAGAGAGAGAGAGAGAGAGAGGGAGAGAGAGAGAGAGAGAGAGAGAGAGAGAGAGAGAGAGAGAGAGAGAGAGAGAGAGAGAGAGAGAGAGAGAGAGAGAGAGAGAGAAGAGAGAAGAGAGAAGAGAGAAGAGAGAAGAGAGAGAAGAGAGAAGAGAAGAGAAGAAAAGAAAGAAGAAGAGAGGAGAGAGAAAGAGAGAAACTATGAAAAGAGAAGGAAGGGAAGAGAAGAAGAAAAGAAAAGAGAAAAAGACAAGACAAAAGAAAAGAGCAGAAGACAAGAGAAAAGAGAAGAAGACAAGAGAAAAAAGACACTCGAGACAACCTTTGAGCAAGACATCACCTTTCCAGCCCCGGACCTGACCCGTCCAAAATGACTGACAACCCAAAGGAACCACCGATATTCTGCCATCGGTGACTGAACGGCGGCCCCGACTTAAATATGCTGTAAGACTAATGGATCCGGATTAGAGAAGACACAGGAGGCTCTAGACCGAACGACGGGGGACATAGACTGACTGGCGGATGACTGGATCAGCGAGCGACAGACAGGTGGGTCGGGAATGGGAATCGATTCCGGGAGACAGCTTCACCGGAGGAGAAGGACGGGCGGGTACTGTGCGCTCCGGTCAACGTGGTGTGGACGTTATAATAAGTAAGATAAATAAATAAGTAGGATAAATAAGTATAAATAAGTAAGTATAAATAAGTAAGTATAATTAAGTATATATAAGTAAGTATAAATAAGTATAATTAAGTAAGTATAAATAAGTAAGTATAAATAAGTATAGATAAGGACAATTAAGTAAGATAAATAATTAGTATAAATAAGTAAGATAAATAAGTATAAATAAGTAAGATAAATAAATAAGTAAGATAAATAACTAAGTATAGGTAAGATAAATAACTAAGTATAAGTAAGATAAATAACTAAGTATAAGTAAGGTAAATAACTAAGTATAGGTAAAATAAATAAATAAGATAAATAACTAAGTATAAATAAGATAAATAAGACAAATAAGTAAGATAAATAAATAAGTATAAATAAAACAAATAAGTAAGATAAATAAATAAGTATAAATAAGTAAGATAAATGAATAAATAAGATAAATAAGTGAGATAGAGTCCAGGAGACTAAATGCAGTAAGTACAGTCGGAACAGGGAAATTATGGGGTAAAGAGGTCGTTTCGATAACTACTAAGGAGTGAAGTGAGGTCGTCCTAAGAAAGAAAAAAGGCGAGGTCGTCTTGTGAACTACGGGCTAAAGGAAGGTCGTCTTGGAAGAGAGAAAGAGTGAAGTGAGGTCATCTTAGGGACGAAAAAATAAGGCAGAGTCTCGTAAACTAACAGTTTGTTTTTTTTATTACTATTATTATTTTTTTCTTTTTCTTTTTCTTTTATTTTCTTTCTTTTTCTTTTTTCTTCTTTTTCTTTTTCTTATTCTTTTTCCTTCTTTTCTTCTTTATTAAGGGGTAAGTGGCATCGAGAACTAAGAGGCACGGTGACGTCTTGGAAACCGAGAGTGAAGTGAGATCGTCTTGAGAACCAAAGACTAAGGCGATGTTTTGAAAGCTAAGGGTCGTGGTGGGATCCTGGAAATCAAGGAGTAAATTAAGTTCATTATTTCATCTCGGGGTAAGGGAGATGATTTTGCGAAATAACGACCAATTTAGGGCATTCTCGTACACGGAGTCTGCCGTAATCTACAGTTACTGCAACGGAACAAAAGATTGAACATACAACTTTCAGCTATCAAAGTTCATAAGCAAAAAAAATAATAATAATAATAAAAAAAATAAAAAAAATAATAATAATATAATAATAAAATAAAAATAAAAAAATCAAATTCATAAGCAAAAAAAAAAAAAAAAATCTAGAAGATAAAATCATTTTGTTTTTCGTTCTATTCCACTAGATCTTCTGAACGATATTTTCATGCGATTAAGCGGATAAAAATGAACGTAGATAGTACATGTTTTATACGTTTGTTCCACGTGGAAATATTACAGCACTAGTAATATTGATATGAAATAGGATCCGTGTAGTTATTGCCTTCAAGAAAGTGTTTTATTTTCTTCTGATTGCTCTTGGCGGTGTGCTAGAGGTTGCTGCCTAATGCACGCACACAAACGACCATACACTTACATTCACATTCACCCTCGCACTCACACTCAAACTCACTCACTCTCACTCGCTCTCTCTCTCTCTCTCTTCTCTCTCTCTCTCTCTCTCTCTCTCTCTCTCTCTCTCTCTCCTCTCTCTCTCTCTCTCTCTCTCTCTCTCTCTCTCTCTCGCTCTCTCTTTCCTCTTTTCCTCTTTTCCCTCTTTTCCTACTCTCTTCCTCTCTTCCTCTCTTCCTCTCTTCCTCTCTTCCTCTCTCTCTCCCTCCCCCCTCCTTCCCTCTCCTCCTTCTCCTCTCCCCCTCCTTCTCCTCTCCCCCCTCCTCCCCCCTCTCCCTCTCCCCCTCCCCTCCCTCCCCTCTCCCTCTCCCTCTCTCCTCTCCCCTCTCCCTCCCTCCCTCTCTCCTCTTCCTCCCTCTCTCCCTCCCCCCCCTCCCTCCCTCTCCCTCCCTCTCCCTCTTCCCTCCCTCTCCCTCTTCCCCTCCTCTCCCTCTCCCTCTCCCTCTCCCTCCTCTCCTCTCCCCCTCCCTCTCCCTCTTCCCTCCTCTCCCTCTTCCCTCCTCTCCCTCTTCCCTCCCTCTCCTCTCTCCCTCCCTCTCCCTCTCTCCCCTCCCTTCCCTCCCAACGCGTCTAACCCCCGACACTCGCTTTGTCCTTGGTAACACAAAACAGACACACACACACACACACACACACACACACACACACACACACAACACACACACACACACACACACACACACACACACACACACACACACTCATATAGATATACAAATGGATAGATAGATAGATAGGCACACATCTTTATTTATCTTTGCATAAAGAAAAGTTATCAACACAAAATAAATACATTTTCCATGTACAATGATCACATCAAGTTCACTTTTGCACATAATTAGCGATAATTTACGGTCTTATATTACACCAGTCTCACATTCGCGTTTGGAATTCAGTGTTTTTGACTTCGGAATACAAATTATGAAGTATCATATTACCGAGTTACGTGGGGTATTATTTCAGCTTTCTTTTGCAATCCCTGTTGCATTCTGTCCGATTTTATTGGAGTTTTATTTATGCGACGCAGGCTGTTTCTGTTGGGGGACATGCAGAATGGATTTTCTTTTTCTGAATATTTTTTTTTCTTTTACTTTCTCTATTTCCTTTCTTTTTTTTCTTTTTTTTTCTTTTCCTTTTTCTTTCTCTTCTCTCTCTCTTTTCTTGTCTCTCTCTCTCTCTCTCTCTCTCTCTCTCTCTCTCTTCTCTCTCTCTCTCTCCTCTCCTCTCTCTCTCCTCGCCTTTTTTCCCCTTTTCCTTCTCCTTCTCCTCTTTTCCTCTTCCCTCTCTCTCTCCTCTCTCCTATGCTCCTCTCCTCCTCTCCCTCTTCCTTTCTCTCTCCTCTGCTCTCCTCTCCTCTCTTCTCCTCTCTCCACTCCCTCTCTTTTCTTCCTCTCACTCCCTTCTCCTATATCCTCTCTCCTCTCTCTCTCTCTCTCCTTCTCTCCCTTTCTCCCTCACTCCTCTCCTCCTCTATCCCACCTCCTATCCGTCTCCTCTCTCGTCTTCCTATTTTTCAATTCTTAATCAATACCTTCAATACCCTCTTACAGCGCTTTCAGAATTCGAATACCGTATTTCAGAATTCTTCAGCTAAGTGTCCTGTCGATTTTCTTACCAATGTCAAGGCAGCACAACGCTCTAAGGCATTAGTAAAGTAAACATAAAAATCACGAAAGAATAAAAAATATATATCAAGGTTGAAAAACATGTCCCGAAAATAACATATTGAATAGATGTTTATTTCACTTGATTACGTAAATATCCCCCTCAAAAAAATAAATAAATATATATTATATATATATATATAGATAGATAGATAGATAGATAGATAGATAGATAGATAGATAGATAGATAGATAGATAGATATAGATATAGATATAGATATATATATAGATATAGATACGAATATACGATATATATAGATATGTAACGAACACTATAACTAAATTCTATTTTCCACACTAATTGCAACAAACAAAAACGAAAGCCTATATTTCCTTGCGAAAGTTACAAATGTAATAAAAAAGATAATTGTTATACATTGTACTCTTTCACATCGTTTGTTATGTTTTGTTCCTGCACTTTGTTTTCTAGTTAAATCCATTAAAAATTTGCATTGGAGGCGGCTGGCTGATGATTGCATGCAGTATGTGTGTTGGAGGGGGGGAGGGGGCGTGTGGGGGGGGGGGGGGTGTATGTGTGGGGGGGAGGGGCGTGTAAGTGTGCGCTGGGGGGGGGGGGGTGCGTGTGTATAGGGTGTGTGTGTGTGTGTGTGTGTGTGTGTGTGTGTGTGTGTGTGTGTGTGTGTGTGTGTGTGTGTGTGTGTGTGTGTGTGTGTGTCGTGTGCGTGTGCGTGTGCGTGTGCGTTGTTGCGGTGTGCGTGTGCGTGTGCGTGTGTGCGTGTGCGTGTGGTGCGTGTGCGTGTGCGTGTGCGTGTGCGTGCGTGTGCTTGCGCGTGTGCGTGTCCGTATGCGTGTGTTTGCGTGTGCGTGTGCGTGTGCGTTTGCGTGTGCTTGCGCGTGTGCTTGCGCGTGTGCGTGTCCGTATGCGTGTGTTTGTGTGTCGTGTCGTAAAGACTGACCCGATGTATTATTTCTCAAAAATACCATACCATTTACGCAACTACACTTGACCAATATCTAATTTCTTATCATACCTTTATCATTCCATTTAACTTACGGATGCTTATCAACGACCATCTCTGAAATTCATCCCTTCTACAGCCTCCTCAGACCGATTCTGTAAATTGCTGTTTTCTTTACTTGTTATCTTTATTTATCTTTTTTTTAATTCTTTTATTCATTTTTTTTTCATATTACGAAATTTTCTGGTTCGGGCATCATGTGTCCGCCATCTTGTTCTTTTCTTCATGTTCTTTCTTTCGTTCACATTCTTGGCGTTATACATTTCGTCAATCTCTCTATCTATTTCTCTATCTATCTATCTGTCTGTCTTCCTGTACATCCATCTATCTATTTGCAAATATATACATATATATATATATATATATATATATATATATATATATATATATATATATATTATTTATACACACATATATTTTTTTCTATCTATGGATATTCATATATTAATCATTCTATTTGCTTTAGCTATTCCTATTTATATCTACATCCATTTGTTTAAACATTCATCTATCTATCTGTTTATCTATCTACCTATCTATCGTTCTTTTTTTTCTTCTTTTCTTTTCTTTTTCATTTATTTATCTATTTTTATCTTTATATATTTTTAATAAGGAGTCTATTATCCAGCGTTCTTTTTTTCTAATAAAATCTGTCACATTCACCACTCTACTCTCAAATCTGCTCTCCCCTCGGCCTTCTCCTCCAGATTTTTCACCTTTTTAAATCGGCATTCTGGGCGGGGATTTTGCCTCTGACAGGAAACGAGACGTGAGGATCCTCTCCCCGATTTAAGGAGGGACAGAAATCCATTTATTATATATATATATATATATAAAAAAAAAAAAAAAAAACGCGAGGGCTGTGCGAGGCTGTGGCTCATCGTGGATTTTTTTTATGATAATGATAATAAGATCCGTTTATAGTTATGTAATTTATGAATTTCAAAAATAATGAGTGGAATAATTGTTTTATATGATAATAAGAAGGAGAAGAACCACTTATAATTACGTAATCTATGAATTTAAAAAAAATACAGAAAGGAATATATCTTTTAATTATCATAATAATAAGATCCGCTTATAATTACGTAATTTATGAATTCCAAAAATAAAGAATGGAATATTTTTTTAAATGATAATAAGAACAACTTATAATCTCGTAATTTATGAATTTCCAAAATAAAGAACATATATAATAATAAGAATAAGAAGAAGAAGAAGAACCACTTATAATTAAGCAATCTATGCATTTCAAAAATTCAAAAGCAAAAAAAAAATCCGCTCATTAAAAAATTAAGTATCATGTGTCGTGATATGTCAAAAAAACTAAACAAAAAATAAACAAACAAACAAATATATATGATATATGTGATATATGCCAAAAACTAAAAAAACACCGAAGATAAAATAATATATTCATTCTCACTCACACCTTTCCACATTCTCACTCACACTTTCCAAAATTAAGATATAAATAATATATTCTTCTCACTCACAAAATTAAGATAAATAATATAATTCATTCTCACTCACCCTTTCCAAAATTAAGATAAAATAATATTCTTCTCACTCACACTTTTTACAATAAAATAATAATATTCATTCTCACTCACACCTTTCCAAATTAAGAATAAATAATATATTCATTCTCACTCACAAATTAAGAAAAATAATTAATTCATTCTCACTCACACCTTTCCAAAATTAAGATAAAATAATATATTCATTCTCACTCACACCTTTCCAAAATTAAGATAAAATAATATATTCATTCTCACTCACACCTTTCCAAAATTAAAGATAAAATAATATATTCATTCTCACTCACACCTTTCCAAAATTAAGATAAAATAATATATCATTCTCACTCACACTTTCATTAAAATATATATTCATTCTCACTCACCTTTCCAAAATTTAAGATAAAATAATATATTCATTCTCACTCACACCTTTCCAAAATTAAGATAAAATAATATATTCATTCTCACTCACACCTTTCCAAAATTAAGATAAAATAATATATTCATTCTCACTCACACCTTTCCAAATTAAGATAAAATAATATATTCATTCTCACTCACACCTTTCCAAAATTAAGATAAAATAATATATTCATTCTCACTCACACCTTTCCAAAATTAAGATAAAATAACATATTCATTCTCACTCACACCTTTCCAAAATTAAGATAAAATAATATATTCATTCTCACTCACACCTTTCCAAATTAAGATAAAATAAATATATTCATTCTCACTCACCCTTTCCAAAAATTAAGATAAAAATATATTCATTCTCACTCACACCTTCAAAATTAGAAAAATAATATTTCATTCTCACTCACACTTTCCAAAATTTAAGATAAAATAATATATTCATTCTCACTCACACCTTTTCCAAATTAAGATAAAAAATAATATTCATTCTCACTCACACCTTTCCAAAATAAGAAAAATATTCATTCTCACTCACACCTTTCTAAGAAAAAAAATATTCATTCTCACTCACACCCAAAATTAAGGCCTTTCCAAAATTAAGATAAAATATATATCATTCTCACTCACATTCCCAACATTCTCACTCACACCTTTCCAAAATTAAGATAAAATAATATATTCATTCTCACTCACACCTTTTTTATAAAAAAGACAAAAATATTCATTCTCACTCACACCTTTTTTACAAATAATACAAAATAATATATTCATTCTCATTCACACCTTTTTTACAAATAAGACAAAATAACATTCACTCTCACTCACACCTTTTCTACAAATAAGACAAAAATATCCATTCTCACCCACACCTTTTCTACAAATAAAACATAAAAAATCACCCTCACTCACACCTTTTCTACAAATAAGACAAAAAAAATCACCCTCACTCACACCTTTTCCTACAAATAAGACAAAAATATCCATTCTCACCCACACCTTTTCCTACAAATAAAACAAAA
>NW_020870928.1:787044-794544 GCF_003789085.1 Penaeus vannamei
GAGGGTGGTTAGAAAACGTTGAATTGAGGGAGCGAGTGAATGGGAAGGGGGGAGCGCTTGAAACTGGGGGAGAGGAGCGTTAAACCTGCGGGGGGAGGGGGGGGAAATGTTAATCACTGGGGAGGGGAGAAACCGTGGGGGTGGAGGGGAAAAGAGGAAACGTTTTAAACTGGGGGAGGGAGGAGGGGGGCGAAATGTATAAACTGGGTGAGGGGGGCGAGGGGGGGAGGAAAACGGTCCCTGCAACTGGGGGGGCTAGGGGGGGGAAACGTTAAACTGGGGGGGGGCGAGGGAAAACGTAACTGGCGAGAGAAAACGTTTGAACTGGGGTAGGGGGGGAGGCGAAAACTAAAACTAGGGGGAGGGGGGATGAAGAGAAAACGTTTAAACTGGGGGGCGAGCGAAGGGGGAGAGAGAAAACGTTTTAAACGAGTATAAACGCGGTTAGCGGGGGGGTGGGGAAACGTTGAACTGGGGGGGAAGGGGAGGGAGATATGGGAGCGAGAAACGTAAAACTGGGGACGAGAGGAGGAAAACGTTAAAAGGTGGCCTGAGAGGGGGGAGGAACGTTTTGAACCGGGGGGGATGGGGGAGGGTCGGAGGGGGCGAAAAAACGTTTAAACTGGGGCGGGGGGGGCAAGAAACGTTAAACTTGGGGGGGGAGGGCATGGCGGCGAAGAAAATAAACCAAGGGTAGAACTTGTCAGGGGGGGGGCGAGGAAAACGTTTAAACTGGAGGGGGGGGGGTGCGCAGAAAACGTTAAACTGGCCGCTCGTTGCAGTCTATGTTTGCAGTTCATGCACGGGGCGTCCCGCTCTTTAGCCCTTATTGAGGAAATGCTGAGCTGCAATAGCGTGTCTTTCCCTTGTCTTGTTTATTAAACTTTTTTATTTATTTCTCTATTTCTTTTATTCTTCTTACTTAATCGTCTTGTTTATTCATCTTTTTCTTTTATTTATCTATCTGTTCTATTTATCTATTTTACTTATCAATCTATTAAGTTGTTTATCATTTTTTGTCTATTTTCATTATTTGCATTTATGTACGTTTTTCTTATTCATTCACTTATCTATCTATCGACTTACTCATCTATTTATTCATTTACTTATCTATCTAACTCCTTTTTCAACTTTTTTTTATTCATTTACATATCTATTTGCACATTCACATTTTTTTTACCAATCTACCTATCTAATTTTCCCTAATTTCTACATTTCAGAGAATTCCGACCCATCAAGCTTTACCTCGAAAAAAAAACGACAATAAAAGGGAAAAAAACAAAGAGAGAAACAAAGAGAGACAGAAAAAAAATAAAATATGAAAAACAAGGCATCCATCCCGGGTTCTTCCCTGAATTAATTAAGAAAGAAAGAAAGATAAGAAATAAAAAAAAGCAAATAAAATTTGAAAAACAGAAGAAAAGAAAGAAAGTAAAAAAAAAGGAAATAAACAACAATCAAAGCGTAAAAAAACAAAGAAAGAAAGAAAAAACAGGTAAAAAGAAAAAACAATGAAAAACAAATAAAGAAAAAGAAAAAAGCGAAAAACAAAGACTCCATCTCGGGTTCTTCCCTTAAGAAAGAAAGCAAGAAAGAAAGAAGACAGAAAAACAACAATAAAAGATGAAAAACAAAGAAAGAAAAAAAAGAAAAAATGAAAAACAAAGAAAGAAAAAGAAAAAAAGTGAAAAACAAAGAAAGAAAAAGAAAAAAAGTGAAAAACAAGGACTCCATCCCGGGTTCTTCCCTTAATTGCACTCTCCCTTGCCTCCTTTCTTAGAAGCCGGGGTTCTCCCTTAAGAAAGCAAGCAAAGAAATAAAGAAAGAAGTGAAAAAACAACAATAAAAGAGATGAAATAAAACAAGAAAGAAAAAAAAGAAAAAATGTGAAACAAAGAAAACAAGAAAAAAAAAGTGAAAAACCCGACTTCCATCCCGGGTTCTTCCCTTAATTGCACTCTCCCTTGCCTCCTTTCTTAGAAGCCGGAAAGGGATAGAACACAGCTATAGGCTGCCACTGAAAAAACATCAGTAGAAGGCAGGGCGCTGGCTGGCACGGGGCGTGGCTGGGGCGTTACTGGGGGTGCTCATTGAGGTGAGGGGGGTTTGAGGGTGCCGGTGCCACTTGGGATAAGGGGATAAATGCCGGTAACGCGGCTGAGTGGTGGGGGGCTGTGGCTGGGGGCATGGTGGTAACGCGGGCTGGGGGCCGGAGAGGGGTAACCGCGGAGTTATGGCGGTCGGGGCTGTACCTACGCGGGCTAACGGCGCTGTGGGTCAAACTCACGGGACGAGCGTGGCTCCTCGTGGATAACGCGGTGGGCGCGGGGGGACGCGTCCTCGGGTGGACCGGGTAACCCGCGTTGGGTGTGGGTGAGGGTCGGATAGTAGGGGAGGGGAGTTAGGCTATTTTTAAAGGAGAGGCAAAGGTGTAGGATAAGATGTTGATATGTGTTATCTAATTTTCTCTTCCTTTAATGGATATTCACTCATATGCACTTGCACACTCACGCACAAATGTGCATGGATGTGTGTATTGTGTGTATGTGTCTGCTTGTGTGCATGTATATAATGAACTATGTATGTATGTATGTATGTTGTGTATGTATTATGTATGTATGTATGTATGTATGTATGTTGTATGTATGTATGTATGTATGTATGTCTCTCTCTCCTCTCTCTCTCTCTCTCTCTCTCTCTCTCTATATATATATATATTATATATATATATTATATATATATATATATATATATATATTATATGAACCGGTATTCAATGTTGACAAATGTGGAAAGGTATGAATGAGAAACGAATATCTTCACAATACAAGAGATGTATTTGACCGGTTTCGATTATATCTTCGATTATATCTTTCTGACGAAAGATATATCGAACCGGTCAAAATACATCTCTTGTATTGTGAAGATATTCGTTCTCATTCATAACCTTTCCATTATATATATATATATATACTATATATAATATATATATAATATATATATATATCATACATAATATACACACAAGTGCATGTATATGTGTGTATGTTTGTATGTGCATATATGTCTTATCTAGATATATATATTGCACATATGCAAGTATATATATATATATAATATATATAATCATTAATTATATATGTATATATATATGTATATATGTATTATATGTATAATGTATATGATATGTATATATAGATATAGATATAGATATATTATATACATCTACAATATAATACATGTCTGCATGTATGTATGCATGTATATAAAATATGTATATATAAACATAGTATATAATATTATATATATAATATATATATATATACTATATTAAATATATATATTATATATAAATGTGTGTGTGTGTGTGTGTGTGTGTGTGTGTGCTGTGTGTGTGTGTGTGTGTGTGTGTGTTGTGTGTGTTGTGTGTCGTGTGTGTGTGTTCGTGTGAGAATTACGAGACAGATTAAATAAACCAGGTTACCTACACTGTAACCAGATAGCGCTATCGGCCTTGCCCACACCTACCCCCCCTTAAAACCACGACCATAACCAATCATTTCCCCGAAGCAGACGCCCAAAATCACCTGGCAATCCCCCCCCCCCACCCACCCAAACCCCAATCCCACGGGGGCTTCTCGAATCACCTCCCCTGATTAGAGTTTGTTATGTGCGCGACGTGTCTAATCGTCACTATCCTCCGAATTAATCATATAGAGGCTGCAGCTGAGCTCGATACAAATAATCCAACGTGGGGTAGGGTGGGGATTAAAACGCCACGCCCCATTTCGAAGGTTATTAAATGGTTTGGTTAATTAAAAAAAGAGGTTATGAAAGGAAGGTTTATTCAACATGTTGGGTTATATATGGAATGACGGGACGACGCAGCGCCGTCTAAGATTTCGAAGCAGGTTGCGAAATGTTGGAAAAGTGCTTGATCAGTAGCAACTCCAGGAGGTGTCAAGACGTCTGATTCTAATTCAAAAAAGGATGGAAAATAATGATTTTAATGGTTATATTTTCATTGAACAACCATCAAAACAGACGCCATGACACCTCCTCCAGTTGCTACTGACCTAGCCTTTTCCGTAAATGAAAAAGTGGAGAAAATGGCCTAGTTTGCGCTTTGCGTGGTCGGCGGTTGTTTGGCTGTGTCAGGAGAATGTATGTAAAAGGAGGAAGGCGGATAAATACAGAAAGAGGGGAGAGGGAAGGTCATTTATATTAGGGACGTGCATATGTAGGAAGGATTAAAAGGAGGGGAGGGAAGGGGAAGGTGTTTATCGACCCCCCCCCCCGATAAGAATGAAATGTATTTATGCTTCAATTTACTTTATTCATTCCCTCCATTTCAGTTCCTCATTAGTCTACTTGTACCTGTACTGTACTTTCACACCTCTCCCCCTATTTAAAATCCTATGAATGGATTTGTTACATTCATACATCCCCATACGCATATGCACACACACACACACATACATATATATCTAAATATATTAATAAATATATATACTATAATATATATATATATATATAGAGAGAGAGAGATATCCGATGATGATGAAGACCGAAGAGAGAGATGAGAATGAGAGAGAGACCGGCGAGATCGTGACCTGCGGAGAACGAGATGAGAGAGAGATGACAGACAGACAAAACAGAGACAGAGAGACAAAGAGAGACATACCAGATTCACATAACGTTCCTCTCATTTTGTGCTAAACCACGATATAGTTTAGCGAAAGTATGCCAATTCAAACGGACATGACAACGTGCGCCTTGGCAAGCAGTTAAGCAATAAATAAAACATAAATAATATTACATCATAATCTATTGAATATAAATGGATTGTATATTAATATATTTCAAGACCATGAGAATTGGACTAATAAATAAATATCTTATATAGTTATCTAATAAACCGGTCCTTATTAAAAATGTAATCATATATATTCATAGCCTAATAATGATTTATTATAAACTGATATGTACAATATTACCTATTTGTTTATTATGGCGTATAATATGTTCCCCTCACCTCTGTGTTTATTATAATTATTATATATATGTATACTGATTTTTAATATATATATTATATCATAAATATTTAATACTCAAATTAACTACTTTAATATAATCATACTATTGGTTAGATCTAGTAACTTGTCTTATCCATTCCTACCCTAACCTATTAATATATAATAATATATGATCCATAACCTGTATATATATATCATCACTAATACTATTTTGATATTTTCTGCTAATATATAATATGTATACACCTGATATATTTTATAATATAACCATAAAATATATAAGGCAATTATTACGAGATAAAAAGTTCCTTCTCGTTTTCTAGTATATGTATATACTAGCTGTACTCATAATCTTTATATACTTTCCGTATATTTAGCAATTTCAATAGTTTAAGTGGGAAATCGTTTACTCGTAATATAGAAACTAGTCATGCGAACTATGAGTGAGTATAGGGATGATAGGTAGGAGAGGTAGGATAGGAGTGAATGAGGTAAGTGGAGTAGGGTATGTATAGGTGGTATATAATATGGAGAAGAGGTAGGAGAGGGGGTAAGAGATGAGAGTAGGAATAGAGAGAGAGATTTATTAGAGGAGTAATGAAGATGGAAGTAGGTATGATATGAAGAGAGTAGATAAGAGAGAGGATGAGAAGTATGATAGTAAGAGAGTAGATAGAAGAAGATTATATAGAGAGTAGAAGGTATATATATAGTTATATTGTGGGGTAGTATAATGAAGGGTATGTAAGAGAGAGAAGAGATGGAATGATAATATGAAGAGTAAGTAAAGTATGAAGAGTATAAGGAGAAGAGAGAGTAAGAGAGAGAAAGAGTCATGAGTTAAGAGAGAGAGATAGATATGAGAGAGAGAGATGAAGATGTAGATATATTAGTAGATAGACTACGATACAGTATACTAGTAATACATGAAATGACAGAAATAAGAACTAAATGACACAAATAGATAGATGTTACTATAGAAATCATGCCTGAGTTATTAATTTATTAAAAGTAAATACTAGTTTATATGAGATATTGTAGTCTGAACGAGCTCGAGTGTGGCCGTGCGTTGCGTTAGCTATGTCGTATTAGTGGGTGGTGATTAGACGTATAGTCCCGGAGTATATATAATACAATGACAGTAGGTCCTATCCTGCGTATTAGCTAATAACATACTGCACCTGTCAAGAAATAACTATCATATTCATAGGGTAATGAATTGATATATCTACCAGCGTGCATATAGGGCTCATTGTGCGGAGCGTTGACATAATTGTCACTAACTGGATAGGGTGAGGGGGGGGGAGGAAATTCTAAATAGTAGATATATATATATAATATAATAATATAATAATAATATACTCAGTATTGATAGGGGAGTAGGGTGAGTAAGAAGATTGTGTATTAGTGTGTGATGTGATGTGTGTTGATGTGTGTTGTGTTGTGTATGTGTGTGGTGTGTTGTATGATGGATGTGATTGTGTTGTGTATTGATTGAGTGTTGATTGGAATGTATTGTGTAGTGCGTGTGTGTGATGTGTGTGTTGGATATAGTGCGTATGAAGGATATTGACTGTCATAGTGGATATGTGCGATTGTGTTAGTTGTGGGCATGATATGGCGGGTTAGTGTATGAATTAGCGAACTAGTAGTATGATGTCCTGTGTATGCGTATTACGTCGTGGCATAGCTATGTCACTGTGCATGACTAGTTTGATAGCGTTGACGAAACGTTTAATATGTCTCATTGAATAGCGTTGGAATATATCATTGTACCATTTGCGTAGAGTATTAGCGTGTGTGATCATGCGATGATGAATATGCTGTTTCATTCACAGTATTTGCATAATATGGTTTATAGAAGTGACTGGTAATGGTAATTCTAATATGAGGTATAAGAGAGATGAAGGGCTTGGAGTGTTTTTGTTCTCTGCAAACGGTAATTGGAGCTACAGTATTGATAAGGTTCTGTAGTAGTATGTAAGTGTATTGCGTCTTGAAATGATTTATCTACCAGAACAGAAGGTAGAGAGAGATACGAGAGGAGAGAATGAATAGAAGAGTAGAGAGAGGAGAGAGTATAGAATATGAAGTGAGAGATGATATTGATAGTAAGCGAGTAGGGAATGAGAGTAGAGAGGAGAGACAAGAGAAAGAAAAAAGAGAGAGACAGACAGTGAGAAAGAGAGAGAGAGAAGAGAAGAGAGGAGAGAGCAGTAAGAAGAGGAAGAGAGTACGAGGAGAGAGAGTAGAGATGAGAGAGAGAGTACGAGAGAGAGAGAGACTGAGAGACGAGACGAGAATCATGAATAAAGAGACGAAGAGTAGAGAGAGGAGGAAGAGAGAGACGAGGACGGAGAGAGAGAGAGAGAGAGCGAGAGAGAGAGAGAGGAGAGAGGAGAGAGAGAGAAGAGTAGTAGACAGAAGAAGAAATAAGAAAAAGAGAGAGCAGACAGTGAGAGAG
>NW_020870928.1:799544-807044 GCF_003789085.1 Penaeus vannamei
ATAACGACGAATGCGACGCCCACACCAGCAACGAAGGACGAAACCAGCCAACGATAACGATAATATAAGCGAGCGCGTGTGGGAGATAGAGGGGTGTAGGGGGGAGGGGGGGAGGGGGTGGAGGATATTCCCCGATGCCTTCCATGTCATTACCAAGGATTCCAGGTCCATTCAGGCGATTCCCACGGCCTGGGGGAGGGGAGGGAAAGGGAGGGGAGGGAGGGAGGGAGGAGGAGGGAGGGGAGGGAGGGAGAGAAAGAGGGTGGAGAGAAGAGAGGGAGGGAGGAGGAGAGAGCAGAGAGAGAGAGAGAGAGAGAGAGAGAGAGAGAGAGAGAGAGAGAGAGAGAGAGAGAGAGAGAGAGAGGAGAGAGAGAGAGAGAGAGATGGAAAGAGGAAAGGAGGGAGTGAAAGAGGGGGAGGGGGGAGGGAGGGAGGGGAAGGAGGAGGGAGGAAGGAGGAAGGAGAGGAAGGAAGAGAGGAAGAGAGGGAAGGAGGTAAAAGGAAGGAAGAAGAAAAGAAGGGATGCAGAAAGTGGGTGGGATGATGAAGAGAAAGAGAGGACGGAGGTAGGGAAGAAGGAAGACTAGGAAGAAGGGATGAGAGGAAGAAAGAAATGGAGGAAGTGAGGGAAGCAGGGGAAGAAAGAGATAGGGGGGGGGGCAGGGGGAAGGAGAGGGGGGGGGGGGAGGGGGGGGGGGATTTCCAAGCGGATGATTAAAGGTTTGTCACTGTGAGTCTCGCAGCACGCAGGGGAAAGTGGACCCTAGTGCCTCCGTCCGTAAGAGCGTTTTTGCCGCGGAAAAAACACCACTATTCACCCGTATTGCCATCGCTCGCTGGGAGACCTGGGTCATTTCGCTGGCCCGGAGATCCTCTGTCTCATGCTCGCGGTTTAATGGAATTACGAAAGACTTTGTCCAACTGTGGCCACGTGTGTCTCTTTCCCCTCTGCCTCTCCCTTCCCCTTCCCCCTCCCCTCGCTCCCTTCCCTCCTTCTCACTCCTCCTTCCCCCTCTCTCCCTTCCTCCTCCTCCTCCTCTCTCCTTCCCTTCCTCTCCACTCCCCTCCCCTCTCTCCCTTCCTCCTCCTCCCCCCTCCTCTCCTTCCCTCCTCCTCCCTCTCTTCCCTCCCTTCTCACCTCTCCCCCCTCCTCCTCCCCCTTCTCCTTCTTTTCCTCTCCGCCCCTCCCCTCTCTCCTTCCTCCTCCTCACCCCTCCCCCTCCCTTCTCTCCTTCCCCCTCCTCCCCTTCTCCTTTCTTCTCTCCCTTCCCTCCTCCTCCCCCTTCTTCTTCTTTCCTCACCCTCCTTCAATTTCGTCTTCCCTCTCTTCTTCCTCCAATTAATAATAAAAATATGAAGGAAAATAACCTTGCTCTTTATCCTTGTTAACATCATCATCACTACCATAATCATCATTAGTCTAGCATATATTCATCGTTATTGCACATTTCTCATTTCTCTTCCATTCCAATTATTTTTCTCTACGATTATTCGACTTATTCTTATACTTAAATACAGGTATGGTTATCGCTATATCAATAATATATTAATTTCTATGACCGCCATGAACATAATTATTACTAATAATATAATCATTATCGATTAGCTGTAATTATCGATATTAAAAAAAATATTTTGATACTTACTATTCACGTTACTGTCAGCATCGGCAGCATATCCAAAGTGGTAATAATCGTAACATACATAAGCAAAATATAGAATCAGCATAAACAACCGATATCCTCCTCTCTTCTCTCTCAGGCTGTTCCCTCTCTCTCTCTCTCATCTCTCTCTCTTTCATTCTCCTCTCTCTCTCTCTCTCTTCTCTTTCTCTCTCTCTTCTCTCCTTTCTCTCTTCTCTTTCTCTCTTTCTTTCTCTCTTTCTCTCTTTCTCTCTCTTTCTTTCTTTCTTTCTTTCTTTCTTTCTCTCTCTTTCTCTTTCTTTCTCTCTCTTTCTCTTTCTTTCTCTCTCTTTCTCTTTCTCTCTCTCTCTCTCTCTTTCTCTCTCTCTCTATATATATATATATATATATATATATATATATATATATATATATATATATATATATTATATATATATATATATATATATATATATATATATATATATATATAATATATATATATATATATATATATATATATATATATATATATATATATCATCACTCTCACTCTCACCCAAACTCACTCTAACTCTCACACTTACACTAACACTGACACTCACTCACACACTCTCAACTTTTTTCCTTTGCCGAAGATAGTCCAACCGCCCAACTCCAAAGTTCCCGAGCCCCTTCCCTCGGTCCTTCCCGACGCAAGTTCTGGTCCTTTCGTAGAACTCCAAGATCCTACAGGGTATACGAGGCCCATTCCCCCTCCCCCCTCCCCTCCCCCCCTCCCACCAGAAACTCGAAGATCCTACAGGGTACGAGGCCCATTTCCCCCCTCTCCCCCTCCTCTCCCCTTTCCCCACCACCACCCCGGCACCTTTAAATGGACCTCAGGCACCCCGGGGAAAGGTGGAACAGTGCCTCACGCCGGGTACAATCTCAATGGGGCTAGCTCGTTCTGAGGCCGCCGGTGCTTGCCTGGGTCTGCGGCCTCTGGGGGACCTGCCGTGTCAAAGGAGGCGAGACTGCCTGTGTGTGGCCTCGGTGCCTGGGTGCCTGGGTGCCTGGGACGAGCGGGAGGTTTGTACTGAGGCACTGAGCTTTGGGGATATTATTTTTTTCGTGTTTTAATCTCTATTATCATCGCTATTTTTTCGTGTTTGGATCTCTGTTATCATCGCTTTTTTTTTCTTTTCTTTTTTTTTACATTTCATTGCTGTGAATGTTCTAAGACAGATACTAATCGAATAATATTAATAGCGATCATCGACGTAATCATTATTACCAGCAATTTTTTTATCACAGAAGAAAATAGAGCTACTTTAACAGTATCTGATACTAAACAGCAAACCGAAGTTGAATTACATCTTCCAAACAACCCATTAAACAAACAAACAAAAAAAGGGGGGGATGCCGTCTGAATCCCTGATTGGTCCACCCAGATCCCCGCCGAGCTGTTGCTCAAGTGGAAGACTGCAATATTCGTTTAAGAATTCGATTTAAGCCAAGATATTGCTTGTTGCATTTCCTAGCTTCGTCCCGAGATAGCGTTCGCCGCCGCCCGCCCGCCTGCGCTTCCCATCTCGCTGATCAAAGCGCTTCTTCGAGCCGGGGAAGACGTCTGGGGAAAAGTATCACGAGCGAATTTCCTCCCGAGTTCGTCCGAAAGAGGGGAAAAAGGGGGAAATAAATCCTTCCGGTCGCCCAGCTCGGAGCGGCGCGACAACTACCCCTCCCTCGATTCCCCGACTCGACCGCCCGAGGCCAAGAGGCGACTCCTCCGTCCTCCACAGCGCCGCAGCAAGCACTTGAGACGAGCACCGCCCCTCCTTCCCCTCCACCGCCCCTCCTTCCCCTCCACCGCCCCTCCTTCCCCTCCTCGCGCGTTCCTCCGAGGCAGCGATCTACGAGGGGCGAGGAGCTATACAAGGGCCCGCGCCGCACAGGTGGCGAATTCCGCCGCATCTGAATATGCAACGCCCGTTTGCAGTTCTCGCCTCATTCCCATGTAAAGTGCGAGCCGCGGGGGAGACGCACGCCCACTCGCGCGATCGTCCCCGCCCGCGAGGTGCCGCCCCTCTGGGTCCTCGAAGACGCGGCGAGAGGGGCTGCCCGGACAGACTATTCTTGCCTCAATTAATGGGGCTTGGCAGATTTTTCCTTTAAATTTTTTGTGTCGTTATTGAGATTTTCCTTTTTTTATTTCACTCTTTTATTTTGTTATGTAAGTTCTGTACGTTTATAGCAATATTACGTGGTCGGATAGCAAGGCTTCTTCTTATCAAGGTACTTCCTAGTAGCAGGATGAAATATTCTGGCACAAATTTGCAGTTTCAAAGACGGGAGAAATTATTACTCATTGCATATGCAATTCTCTTTGTTCTAAAATGCAAAATTGCTCAAACGAATTATTTCTACCTATTTTTTTTTCTCTCTCACTCTCACTCTCTCTCTCTCTCTCACTCTCTCTTCTCTCTCTCTCTCCTCTCTCTCTCTCTCTCTCCCTCCTCTCTCTCCTTCTCCCTCTCTCTCCCTCCCTCTCCCTCTCTCCCTCTCCCTCCCTCTCCCTTCTCCATCCCTCTCCCTCTCTCTCCCTCCCTCTCCTCCTCCTCTCTCTCCTCTCTCCCTCCTCCATCCTCCCCTCCTACAGACCCACGCACTAAAACCCACACTCTCACACTCTCGCCACCGCCCACGCCCGCAAAGACAGACCCGTCATGTCACCCATCCGGAACAGCAGTCTACCTTCTAAAACAAAAAAAAAAAAAAAAAAAAAAAAAAAAAAAAATGCTTCCCCCAGACCGCGCTTTCCTCCAAACTCCGCGTTATCATTATTGTTTATAAAAGTTTTAGAGATAGAGAGAGACCTAACCCCCCCCCCATCGCCTCCACTCCCACACACGCACACGTACATACACACACACACACACACAGGCAGAACCGGGGATCGAGAATGGAAAACAGGTGTGTGTGTTGTGTGTGTGTGTGTTGTGTGTGTGTGTGTGTGTGTGTGTGTGTGTGTGTGTGTGTGTGTGTGTGTGTGTGTGTGTGTGTGTGTGTGTGTGTGTGTGGTGTGTGTGTGTGTGTTGCCGTGTGCAGGTCCTGGGGCTAGAGAAATTACTTATAGAATTTCACAGAAAAATAAGCGTCTTTTCACTTTTTTTTTTCTTTTTCTTTTTTTTTCTTTTTTTTTTTTTTTTGTTATTGGACAAGCCCTTTTACGTTAATGGAAGAAGCTACAGAAATAATTTTACTGAAACAGCTGTCTATCTTTGTTTATATTTGTACTAGTTCCACATTACAGATTTTAGTCTATCATAAATATTAGTTTTGAATCATTTCACAAAAAAACACACGATTACCCTCGTTTCTATCAAATTCTTTGCATTGGAGAAATTAGTTATATAAATCATCTCACAGGAATACACTTCAATTCTTGTTCATAATAAGCAAGACTTTCTATTACAGAATTCAGTGAAAATATCATTTCACAAACACTCGTCCATTTAAGTGTCGTTTGTGTTAAACGTCTTTAAAAAAATCCTTTCGCAGAATTTAATTTCTGAACTAAAAACAAATTAAAAAACTACAGGCAGTTGTTATAGAAAAATATATCACGGAGAGACAACGGTTTATTTCTTATTCATATAGAAAGTCCGCGTATTTTAGAACGCAAATACAGTTAAATTTGTCAGAATGAAACTTCACTTAATTAACTCCACAACATCGCAGTGTTGAAAATGACATAGCACTCTCTGCACCCTTGAAATCCTGCAGTTCTTTAGTTCGCCCGAATTTCATCATCTAAATATGTTTATGCTTTCCATTATCATCGGTAACCTACTAAGCAGCAAGGTCGAAGGAGCGTAAACAATGCAAGGGAAACTCGCTCTTACCGACTGTTTATTTTCCGACTCGAGTGGCCCAGTCTCAGAAAAAAAGTGAAAATCATTTTTGTTTTTCTTCTTTTTTCTTTCTCTTTATTCCTGCTTGACCACTTCATCTCCCTTACCTGGTGTTCTTCCCTTATGCCTTATCCCTTCTATCCTAAAGTTTAAGCTAATCCTCATTTTTATAAGTTGATGGAATTTGATGAATCTCGTAAATTTCTCGCAACTTTCGGAGCAGCCCCGGAAAGATTTAAAGAAAACGGGATTTTGGCGGGAATTTTTTTTTTAAAGAAAACGGAATTTTAACCCGAAACCTTCCATGGATTTAGGACAGTTTGTGTGCACAGCGTTGGAGGTAATTTGCCATGTGTACGGAGCGAACCAGATAATTTTTCTCCCATGATTTTATGAAGGATGAGCTGAGACAACATTGCATCACATATGTGGGCTGGGATCCTCATGCTGGTTTCCTCATATCATCTGTTTACATTTACTTTCGCCTTCATCTCACAGGAACGTCCTTATTCACGTATTTTGGGAAATGGGAGATGAAATATAACGACAGAAGGCTCCCCACGGCAACACACCGAAGCAACTTGGGGGATGATAAAAATAAACAACAATGCGCCATCCGACTCTTACCTCAAATGTATCGCGTTTCACTTCGCCCCTTCCTGCCTCTCCTCGCTCTCTTTCTCCTTCTCTTCCTCTCTTTCTTCTACTCTCTCTCCTCTAATTCTCTTTCTCTCTCTATCTCTCTCTCTATCTATCTATCTATCTATCTATCTATCTCTATCTCCATCTATCTATCTATCCTCTCTCATCTCCTATCGTATGAGGTATAAACGTATTAACCCGTGAACATTTTCATTCCAACAATAAGAGGATTCTATCCGATATAACATGACGTGAATAAGTAAAAAAAATGTATGTGCGTATCCCACATGTGCGTATCCCACGCGCACACCCTCACGCCCACCACCCACCGAATTCCGTATATATGTGTGGAAAAAAAAATAAAAACTCGGTCCCACACTCACGCCCACCACCCACCAAATTCCGTAAATAAGACTGGAAAAAACAAATAAATAAATAAATAAAAACTCGGTCCCCGTTGGCATTCCTTAAGGGCATAACCCCAGATGACCTAGGCTGGTCTGGGGCACAGCTGGCCTGGTGTTCGACCCCGGTCAGGACAAGCAGAGCTCTGTAGGTGTGTGTGTAGGGGCGGCATCTCGCGGGCGCTGAGGGAAGGAGGCAGGTTAAAAGGCTCTCTTTCCGAAGCAGCGGTTTTTGGGTAGGATCTCTCTCTCTCTTTCTCTTTTTCGCTCTCGTTCTCGCTCTCGCTCTCGCTCAGGTTCTCTCGCTCTCGCTCTTGCTCTGTTTTTCTCTCTCGCTCTCTTTCTCTCTCGCTCTCTCGCTCTCTCATTCACAGTCTCTGACTCTCTTGCTCTCAGTCTCTTGCTCTCGCTCTCTCTCTCTCTCCCTCTCCCTCTCTCCCTCCCCCTCTCCCTCTCCCCTATCCCTCTCTCCTTCCCCCTCTCCCCCTATCTCCCTCTCCCCTTTCCCTCTCCTCCCTCTCCCTCTCCCCCTCTCCCCCTCTCTCCCTCCCTCTCCTCCCTCCCTCAAACACACACACAGACCCTCATTTCTCCCAAGGGACCTGCTCTCCATGTCAAGTCACAAGAGCAGTTAATGTGGTCATTATTTTTTCTGTCATGTCTGGTTCCAGTCAAGGAAACGAAGAGTGATTCTTGTGTTGGGATATATATATATATATATATATATATATATATATATATATATATATATATATATACATATACATATACATATACATATACATATACATATACATATACATATACATACACATACACACACACACACACACACACACACACACACACACACACACACACCACACACACACACACACACACACATATATATATATATATTATATATATATATACATATACACTACATACATATAC
>NW_020870928.1:809544-817044 GCF_003789085.1 Penaeus vannamei
AACCACTTTTATATCCATATGTATTTTCTCGCAAAGTTTTACCTTTTTCGTAACATCAGTATTAGGACCTTATATTTTTCTAATTAAAGGTTTGTTTTTCTTTAATACAATAAATCCTTTTTTCTCAAAGTATTGTATATTCCGTAACAAAATAAATCCTTTTTATAATCACTGCCACACTGTAACATCACCATCACATCTTCACATAAATCTACGAGACACTGCCCTTTCCTAACATCATATTTACATCCTTATGTCCTTTTCCATAAGGATTACAGTTTCGCAACATCATCATTCAATTCCCTGCCACTTCCTAACATCATATTTACATCCTTATGTCCTTTTCCATAAGGACTACCTTCTCGCACCATCATCACCATTCAATTCCCTTGTATTTTTCCACAAGGATTACCTTCTCGCAACATCACCATTAAATCCCACTCCTACAGGGGATTACCTCTTCGTGGCATCACTCCATAACACTTTCTCAAACCCCCCTGGCACCCTGGGGCAGAGCACATGGCACCGTCACGTCTTAGAGGGAGCGCGAGCGTGGCACCGCAGCGTCTATGTCACGCCCATCCCACTGGCCATAACCTGGATGGAACGGAGGGCCATAACCGTGCCGATGCCCAGCTCTTGTCACGGGCACTCGGGTAGTATGGCACTTAGGGGGTTGCCATTCGTCTTTTTTACTTTTATTTTTTATTTTTGGTATGTGTTTTTATTTCAATTTCGTTTGGTATTTTTTAGAGGTTTTCATTTTGTCTCGTTTGTCGTATTTTTTATGTTTTCGTGTTTAATTTGGTTCGTCTCGACTCACTTGATTTGCATGATGTTGGGAGTTGTTGTTGTGTTGCGTTATACCCTAACTGGCAACTCCCGAGCCTCCCGAGTGAAGGATTATTGCTCCACCTCTCTCTCTTCTTTTCTCTTCTCCCCTCTCTCTCTCTCTCTCTCTCTCTCTCTCTCTCTCCTCTCTCTCTCTCCTCTTTCTCTCTCTCTCTCTCTCTCTCTCTCTCTCTCTCTCTTTCTCTTTCTCTTTCTCTTTCTCTCTCTTTCTCTTTCTCTTTCTCTTTCTCTCTTTCTCTTTCTCTTTCTCTTTTCTCTTCTCTCTCTTTCTCTCTTTCTCTTTTCTCTTTCTCTCTTTTCTCTTCTCTCTTTTCTCTCTTTCTCTCTTTCTTTCTTTCTTTCTTTCTTTCTTTTTTTCTTTCTTTCTTTCTTTCTTTCTTTTCTTCCTTCATTCCTTCTTTCTCTTTTCCTTTGTGTGTGTGTTTGCGTATGTGTGTGCGTGTGCGTGTGCGTGTTCGTGTGCGTGTGCGTGTGCGTGTACGTGTGCGTGTGCGTGTACGTGTGCGTGTGCGTGTACGTGTTCGTGTGCGTTAGCGAGTGCGTGTACGTGCCTGCTTGTGTACGTGCGCATGTCCTTGTCTTCACTCACGACCTCCAACCTTTCCTCGTTGTTTCTTGGCGTATTTATTCCATTTATTTATTCTATTATTCCTATTCCAGCAAGAGCTCCGTCAATAACAACGGCGGCGTGGTCGCGCTGGAAACGACGACCGTGACTACACAAATAAAGCCTTTATAACCTCTGACATTAGGTTCAGATTCAAATTGCCTGAAGATGAAGTGCAACTACGCGTATTTATGAGAACGTATTTGCTTCTTTACATACATGAACGTCCGTGTATGTGAAGATGTGGGTAAGAAAGTGAGATACAAATAAATGAAAAATTAAATAAACAAATAAATGAATAAAGCGCCGATGTGTAAATGGGAATGTACGGGAGATATTGAATAAATGAATAAATAAATGAATAAGTTTCTGAATAAACACACATCCGTCCGGACGAGCACACATATTCATGGAAAAAAAAGAATGAATCCGCACAAATAAAGACTAAAAATAAATCAGAGTAAGCGAGCAAAACGTCGAATAAACAAGAGACAGAACGAGAAGAAAGAAGAACGAACGAATGAATGAAATTATGACTAAAAAAAAAAAAAAGAAAAAAAAAATTATGACTAAAAAAAGTTATGAAATTATGACAAAAAAAAAAAAAAAAAAAAAAAAAGATTGTACACTTGAGCGAGCAGGACCGCGTGTGTGTATCATGAACCAGACATGAATGGGAACCACGTCTGCTCAGCGATAAGGAGACCAAAGGACACGGGGCTGATAAGCATGGAATAACGCAAACCGGAAATAGCGGATAACAGAAAATAGACTAAACGAAGGAAAAAAGACGGAAATAATTATGAGATTAAAAGGAGAATGAAGATTATAAGGAAGAGAATATTACCGAGAGAATATAAATTGTAAAATAAAAATGGTAAACCTCACGTTGTTCATGTCATATCATTATCTGCATTGCCAATAATCATTTAATTCTAAACAGCTGTTATATTAGCGTATTTTGCACTGTTGATTCATCATAAGAAAATGACGACGGTGATGATTATAATAATAATGGTGATGGTGGTGATGTTAGTGATAATCGTAAAAATGATGGTGATATTGACGGTGATGGTGATAATGGTGATGGTGATGATGATGATTCTCACTATAATATTGATATCATTATTATCGTCACCGTCATCATTAGGATGGTTGTTATGATTACTCTATTGTTTTCTTATCATAGTTAAAACCATCATTATCAATATTATAGTTCATTTATCACAACATCTTCATTCTTCGTTTTTGTATTTGCCGCGATAATCGTTACAATTACAGACCATAGTATGATAAAAAAAGACAACAAAAAAAAAAAAAAACACTGATACTTATATTTCTGCTTTCTTTCCATCCTTTCAATCTTTCCCAAAATTTCCATGCTCTATCTTTTCCCTTCTGTTACTTTATCATTTTCCTTAAGTCTCCCCTTCCCTCTCCTCCTTCCTCACCAGACCTCCCACACCCTATCTTTATTCTTCTGTTATTTCTATTATCCTTTTCCTTAATCTCCTCTTCCCCACGTCTCTTTCTCGCCTTATATTCCCCTCCTTAATATTCTGTTATTTTATCCGTTTTCTTCAGTCTACCCTTCCTCCTCTTCGCTGTCTCCTTATTTTCCTCTCCAGAACATCCATACTTTATCTTTATTCTCTTATTTCCTTTATTTATCCTTTTCCTTAGTTCCCCCTCCTTCCATTTCCTCCCCACCGGCTTACCTCCCGCCCTATTTTCCTCTCCAGAACTTCCAAGCTTCATTTTTGTTTCTCCTGTTTCCTCTTTTTATTCTTTTTCCTTAGTCCCCCCTCCTCCGCACCTCCTTCCTCTCCTTTCATACATCTTTATTCTCCTGTTTCCTTTTTTGTCTTCCTTTTTTATCCTTTTTCTTTAGTCCCCCCCCCCCTCCTCCGTACCTCCTTCCTCTCCTTTCATACATCTTTATTCTCCTGCTTCCCTTTTTATCCTTTTTTCCTTAGTTCCCCCTCCTCCGCACCTCCTTCCTCTCCAGAACTTCCATACTTCATCTTTATTTTGTTTCCTTTTTATCCTTTTCCTTAGTCCCCCCTCTCCCCCACCGTCCTTCTCCAGAACTTCCATACTTCATCTTTATTCTCCTGTTTCCTTTTCTTATCCTTTTACTTAGCCCCCCCCCCCCTTCTTCCTCTCCAGAACTTCCATACTTCATCTTCATTCTCCTATTTCCCTTTTTATCCTTTTTCATTAGCCACCCTTTCCCCCCCCACCTCCCCCCTCCCCACCGCCCCCCCTTCCACATTATAGGGTGCCGGCGCCCAGGGACACGACCCGGTCCCTCTGAAGGTAAGGGAAGGGCCGTTATAACGAGGCACTCAATGACCGTACTCAGGACCTAATAGCAGGGCACGCCGTAGGCCTACGAGAGGGTGAGTTGGGGGGGGGACGAGGGGAAGGGGGCGGGGGGGGTAAACGAGGTCGAGCTGCGACCGCGTTGAGGGGACATTGTCATTCATAGCGCGGTCCTCGCCGAAGGGAGGGCGTGGGAAGGTAATGCTATATTTACGATAGACATACAGGCGCACGCACACCACAAAATATGCTTCTGTACATGTGTATATGTACAGATATACATATATATATATATATATATATAATATATATATATATATTATATATATATATACATATTATATATATATATATATATATATATATATATATATATATATATGTGTGTATATATTATGTATATGTGTGTGTGATTGTGTGTGTGTGTGTGGTGTGTGTGTGTGTGTGTGGTATATATATATATATGTATACACACACACACACGTGTGTGTATATATGTTATATATATATATATATATATACATATATATACATACACATGTGTACATATGTGTATGTATATATATGTATATGTGCATGTGCGTTGTACATGTGCGTGTGCGTGGCGCGTGGGCACCATACCTGACCGGTGGCACTCGCTGGCGCCTCCGGAAGCTGGTCCTCAGGGCGATGTTGGTCATTGTCCTCTCCAGGCGCCTCATCTTGCCTTCCAACATCCTCCGAAGCGGACTCATCCACATAAAGTCAACATTTCATCCCATTTCGTCTGAATGGGTACGATTAGACTCATCCACATGACTTAAAAGATTCAACCGGTAAACTATTTCACATTAAACTCATCCGCATAAATGAAATGACTGAACCATTATTTTCCACATTAAACTCATCCACATAACTCGAATGATCAAACTACTAAACTGTTCCGCATTAAACTCATCCACATTATCAACCTCATCCACATCTCAACCTCATCCACATAAACACTTCACTCCATCCCCCTCCCCCCCCGTAACACATACGACCACCACATCCACGAGATCACCAAACAACATGCTCCTTGAACGACAGCCTGGGAGCGACACTGAAGAAAATCAAAATGCCTTACACATTCACAGATAAGATTACAAGAAGCCAGGCTTATCAGTGAGCACCTCCCTATCTTTGCAATCATTGTCGAAAGGGTCGCCTTACCTCAACAGATAAGGCTTTTGTTTTGAACATTTGAACATTTACCCTAAGGCTTTTGTTTTGAACATTTAAGGCTTTTGTTTTGAACTTTTACCCCTAAGGCTTTAACATTTGAACATTTACCCTAAGGCTTTTGTTTTTTTTTTGAACATTTACCCTAAGGCTTTTGTTTTGAACATTTGAACATTTACCCTAAGGCTTTTGTTTTGAACATTTGAACATTTACCCTAAGGCTTTTGTTTTGAACATTTACCCTAAGGCTTTTGTTTTGAACATTTACCCTAAGGCTTTTGTTTTGAACATTTACCCTAAGGCTTTTGTTTTGAACATTTTAAGGCTTTTGTTTTGAACATTTACCCTAAGGCTTTTTGTTTGAACATTTACCCTAGGCTTTTGTTTTGAACATTTACCCTTTGTTTGAACATTTGAACTTTAAAGGCTTTGTTTTGAACATTTACCCTAAGGCTTTTGTTTGAACATTTGAACATTTACCCTAAGCTTTTGTTTTGATCATTTGAACATTTACCCTAAGGCTTTTGTTTTGAACATTTGAACATTTACCCTAAGGCTTTTGTTTTGAACATTTGAACATTTACCCTAAGGCTTTTGTTTTGAACATTTGAACATTTACCCTAAGGCTTTTGTTTTGAACATTTGAACATTTGCCCTTCTCGATGGAAGACAAATAAACTTCGAGGCCTAAAAATAGATTCGAGAGCGGTGTTGTTCGGTTTAAAGAAGACAGCTCGTAAGGAAAAGGAATGGGGAATAATAGGAATATGAGTCATTTAAACACACGAAAAAACGTATATATACTTGCATAACCCCGCCCATCACACACACACACACACACACACACACACAACACACACACACACACCACACACACACACCACACAGCACGACACACGCACAACGCACACGCACACACGCACAAACACACACACACACACACACACACAACACACACAACACACACACACACACACACACACACACACACACACACACTCTCATTGACAGCAATAGCAAGGATTTGATAATCATTCAAATGCATAATGAGCATCACATAACATTCTGATATAATAATGATGATAATAATAATAATAACAATAATAATAATAATAACAATAACAATAACAATAATAATGATAATAATAATAGCACAACAAACAACAACAACAATAACAATAACAACAACAGCAACAAAACAACAATAATAATAAAATAATATTAATAATATAATGATAATAATAACAATAATAATAATAACAATATATAAAATAATAAAAATAATAATAATAATAATAACAATAATAATAATAATAATAATAATAACAATAACAATAATAATAACAATATCAAAAACAACAACAACAATAATAATAAATCCCAAAACCAAACAGAAAAGTCAAAATAACAAATCATAATATACACAATTTGTCTCGCAACCATCCCTCCCACGACCCACTTTCCGACCTGACTCACCGGTAAGTATAAACACATAGAAGAATATAAAAAAATAAAAAATAAAAAAAAATAGAGAACGGACAGTAAACACGTAGAGTGGATAAAAGCAAAAAAGAAAAAAAAAACAGAGAACGGAAGTAAACAACACATAGAAGATAAAAAAAAAAGAAAAAAGCAACAGAGAACGGACAGTAAACAATACATAGAAGATAAAAAAAAAAAAAGAGAACGGACAGTAAACACGCAGAGAGGATAAAAGCAAAAAAAAAAAAAAAAGACAGAACGGACAGTAATTACATAGTGGATAAAAGCAAAAAAAAAAAAAAAAAAAAAAAAAAAAAAAAAAAAAAAAAAAAACAGAACGGACAGTAAACAACACATAGAAGATAAAAAAAAAAAAAAACAGAGAACGGACAGTAAACACGCAGAGTGGATAAAAGCCATAAATAAGCAAAGCCACGCCCTCTGAGGTGGAGAGCTCCGCAACCCGAGAACAATTCCAGATCCTCAACAAGTGGAATTCAGCGAAATGAAGTTGAGTTCTTTTCCCGTGAGCCTCTTCCTTTCTTCCTTGAGGTCTTCTTCTTCCCTTATTTCTTCCTTACTTTCTTCCTTGAGGTCTTCTTCTTCCCTTATTTCTTCCTTACTTTCTTCTTGAGGTTTCTTCTTCCTTATTTCTTCCTTACTTTCTTCCTTGAGGTCTTCTTCGTGACTTATTCCTTCCTTGAGATCTTCTTGCCTTATTTCTTCCTTCCTGTCTTCCTTGAGGTCTTCTTCCCTTATTTCTTCCTTCCTTTCTTCCTTGAAGTCTTCTTCCCTTCTTTCTTCCTTACTTTCTTGTGTTCTTTCTTTCCTCCTTGTGTTCCTCCTTCCCTCCTTTCCTTCCTCCTTGTGTTCCTCCTTCCCACCTTCCTCCTTCCTTTTCCTCCCTTCTTTTCCCTTTTTTTTTCTTCGCTCAGCTTCCTCATTCCTCACCTCTTTCCCTCATCCACTTCTCCTCCCTTCTTCCCTTTCTTCCTTTCCTTCTTCTTCTCCCCCTTCCATCCATCCTTCCTTCT
>NW_020870928.1:819544-824544 GCF_003789085.1 Penaeus vannamei
AATATTTCGTATTCTTTCTGTAAATCCCCCACTCTTTTTTTTCTCTTTTCAAACTCTTCCGAGATCTTTCTAAATCCCCCACACCCTTTCTTATATTTTATTTTGTAAATCATCCGCAGTTTCCGGAAATCCTTTATCCATCCTTTTTTTTCTCGTAAATCCCTCTTCTTTCAGGTAAATCCTCCACATACACTCTGTCTGTAAACCCCTCATCATTTTTTTTTTTTTTTTTTTTTTTTTTTTGTCTTCCACACCCATTTTCTAAATCCTCTACTTTTTTTTTCTTTTTTTTTCATCTCCTCTCTTCTTTCATGTAAATCCTCCACACACACACACTCTTTTTATATACCTCTCATCATTTTTTTTTTTTTTCTTTCGCACCCATTCTGTAAATCCCCCTTTTTTCTTTCTTCTTTTTTCTTCTCCTCTTCTTTTTTTTAAATCATCCGCACTTTCTACAAATCGCCTCCCCCTCGCCCCTTGTCCCCCCCCCTTCTCGACGCCAGAACGGGACCCCCAAGCAATAGGCTCCTGACACCCACCCCAACCACCAACCCTACTCCCACCCCATCCCCCACCAGCATCCCGCCCACTCCCCACCTCATCCCCCACCTACCCACTCCCACCTCCTAAACCGCCGACACCCACTGCATAACAATCGGACAGCTGAGAAAGACTCCAGTTGAGAGAAGCCCCCGAGACGAAGACTAGCCCTGAGGGAGGCTTCGCAGTGAGGGTAAGGCTTAACTACTGAGCTTCTGAATGGGAATGATGCTCTAAGAACAAGGGAGTGGCTTTACTGTGAGTGAGTCTTAACTACTGAACTACTGAAAGGGTATGAAGCTCTGGGACCAAGAAGGAGGCTTTGTAGCGAATGTGAGTCTTAACTACTAAACTACTGAAATGGAATAATGATTTGTAAACAGCAGGGAGGCTTTGCAGTGAGTGTAAGGCTCAACTATTGAGCTTCTGAAAGGGTATGAAGCTCTGAGAACAAGATAGTGACTTTACTGTGAGTGTGAGTCTTAACTACTAAACTACTAAAATGGAATAATTATTTGTAAACAACAGGGAGGCTTTGCAGTGAGGGTAAGGTTCAACTACCGAACTACTGAAACGGTGTGAAGCCCTGGAAACAAGATTAATTAGTGAAAGAAAAGAACAAAAAAAAGATAAATAAATAAAACAGTAATTCCTATTTAATGGGTTCCTGTTAAAATAGCTCCCGGGGAAAATCCTAGACCTGGAGGGGGTTTTGAAGTGAATCTAAGGCTTAACTACTAAACCACTGAAAGGGTACGAAGCTCTGGTAAAAAAAAGATTATTATTTAGTGAAAGAAAAGAATAAAAAATAAATATATAAAATAATAATTCCTATTAAATGGGTTCCTGTTAAAATAGCTTCCGGGAGGTTTTGCAGATCAGTTGATGCAAGAATCGTAATGTGAAAAAAAACATTGCCTATTAATTGTGTTCCTGTTAAAATATCTCCCGTTGAACATACAAAAATGAAAGACTTTCTGAAATAGAATGAAACTTTGGAGACAGGATTAGCTAATGAAAGAAATGAAATATTTAAATAATAACTTAAAGATTAACAGTCTTATCTTGTTTAATGTCTTCCTGTTAAAATAGCTCCTTATGAGGAGACTTGGTCTAAGGGAGGCTTTGCGCTGAATTTATGTCCTGACTAATTAAATCCTGAAATGAAATGAAGTTCTGGAGTCTAAACCGGTTTATGTGAGAATTAAAATACATAAACATTTACTATTTATGCCAGTACTTGTTCATGGGTTTTTAAAACGCTTAAAGATGAAAACAATACTACCTCATTCACTCTCTCTCCCTCTCCCTCTCCCTTCTCTCCCTATCCTTCTCCTTCCCCCTCCCTCCCTTCTCTCTTCTCCTCTCCCTCTCCTTCTCTCTCCCCTAACTCCCTCACTCACTCTCTTTCTCCCTCTCCCTCCCCTCTCTCCTTCCCCTTCCCCTCTCTCCCTTCTCCTGCCTCTCCTTCACTTTCCCCTTCCCCTCTCACCCTCCCCCCTCCCCTCCTTCACCTTCTCCCCCCTCTCCCCTCTCTCCTCCCTTCTCCCACTCTCCCTCTCCCTTCCCCTCCCCCTCCTCTCCTTCACCTCTCTCCCTCCCTCTCTCCCTCTCTTCTCGAAACTCCCCTACTCCTTTTTTTTCTCTCGCGATGTTTTGATGTCGGAAGTTTTACCTCCGCGCTGGATCCGAGGCTTAAATGGGATGTCACTGCGCATTAAAGTGTTTACGGGGAAGGTGAGTCGAGGATAATGTCCGTTTAGGCTGCATGTAGGCCTATGCGAGGTCATGGAGGTCATGCTTAGTTGCGTAATTGATCTTGGGGAGGTCATGGAGGTCATGCTTGGCCGCGTAATTGCTCTTGGGGTGTTTATGTTCATTGGTGTTAAGAGTGTTAGACCGTTTCGTGGGAATTCTTGAGATGAATAGTGTGAGAATGTATGAATTCTGACTTTTTCCCTCTTATTTTCCCGTCTCTCTCTTTTTTCTTTTTCTTTTTTCCCTTTCCCTGTTCCTTTTCCCATTCTCTTTATCTTCCTTCTCCTCTCTTCCTCTCTTGTCTCCTATCTACCTTCTATCTCTTTCTCTTTGCTTTTAGTCCTCCAGCCTTCTTTCGTCTCTCCCTTTCCCTCCCTCTTTACCCTCCTCCCTCCCTTTCCCTTTGTCCCTCCCCCTCCCCTCCTCCCTTTCCCTTTGTCCCTCCCCCCTCCCCCTCTCCTTTCCCTTGTCCTCCCCCTCCCTCTCCCCTTCCCTTCCCCTCTCCCTCTTCCTCCCTCTCAGACTAACCACATTGAACACCACACACGGTCCAACTTTCCCGCCTGACCCAAAAAAACATTATGGTTCTCTTCGCGGGAAAGAAGTGTGTGTGGTGATGGGGGGGGAGGGGGGTAGCGCCAGGGGAGGTATCGGGAGAAAAAACGAGAGGAAACAAATGGAGGGACTGATGGAAAGGAGAGAGAGGGAGAGGGAGGGAGAGAGAGAGAGAGAGAGGAGAGAGAGGAGAGAGAGAGAGAGAGAGAGAGAGAGAGAGAGAGAGAGAGAGAGAGAGGTGAGGAAAGGGAGAGGGAGGAGAGAGAAGAGGAAAGGGAGAGAGGGAGAGAGAAAAGAAAGAGGAAAGAGAGAGAGAGAGAGAGAGAAACAGGATACCACAACACCGCATACCCGTATTATGCAAGTGAATAAACATACCTTCTATCAGAGTCAAGATTCCCCTTATGCAATTTACCTTGTATTTCCTTCTTAATCCCACTGTATAATACAACATCATCCAATAAAATACAATAATCCCGGAGACAGTCCCCAGCCGCCCATTTCCTATCAGCTGATGCGCCCGGCCGCTGCTCGTCCCAATACATGTTCATAGAGAGCAATATTCATTGGCCAACTTTTCGGGTAAACTTTTCCCGTAATGTTGTTGTCGGAACTTTCCTCACGCAGGAAATCCAGATGTTGTGCAAATATTTCTCTCGTGTTTTTTTTATGTGTACGTTATATTTTGTCCTTAAAATGATCAAAGTTGGAATTAAGTGCGATGTCCGTGTGAAGTCTCGGATCAAAATAACATCTGAGGAATCGGCGACGACCGACTGCCGCTCAGAGTCAGTCGGTCGCCATTGCCAGAGCGAAAGGCAGCGACTCTAATTCTTCTCATTACGAAACTGTCTCGCGGAATGTTCTCGAATCCGCGTAATCATAAACCGGAAATCGGGACTGGGAGAAAATCGTGAGGAAATGAGACGGCTGCAAGAGGGAAAAGCTCCCATTGGACTAACTTTTTCCGCTAACTTTTTAAACACGTTTTGACCCGTGTATTTAAACCCACGAGGATGCAACGGCCCGGAGTCCTTAAGGGCGAAAGGGACACTTGGAAAACACGTGACTATCGCCTTAGTCTGCGCTGGGACATGCGTTCTTCATGCGGTGATTGGTTGGGCTCCAAGCGGCCGAGGCTGACGGAGGACGAGGAAGAAGGAACCGAATTGGTTACACAAGGAAAAAAAAAAAAGGCGGGAAACGGGGACTTGACTTCTCCAGCGCGTCTGCTTCGTCTCGATCGCTCGCCGCCTCTCGCTCTCCAGCCTTCAGAAATAAAATCCTCGCTTGCTGGCTTCAAGAAATAAAATCCTCGCTCTCCAGCCTTCAGAGATAAAATCCTCGCTTACTGGCCTTCAGAGATAAAATCCTCGCTTACTGGCTTCAAGAAATAAAATCCTCGCTTACTGGCCTCAAGAAATAAAATCCTCGATTATTGCCTTTCAGAAATAAAATCCTCGCTTACTGTTCTTGACGCGACCGAAATAGTTTTTTTTTTTTTTTTTTTGCTAAATTGCGCAGACAGATTGTGTAACGAACAGACGCTTCTCATTTACTCCACGTGCGCGCTGATCAGCTGAGCGCCATTCAACTCACTGCAGCATCTCCCTCTTTAAACCTGTCGTCAACGTCAACACATCTAGCAACAATTGCAAATAATACCGATTCTCGCCTCCTTTTCTATATAGAATTAGAACGTAACTAAACAAGTTTTCCAATATCTCGCATCTAGAGGCGAGTTCAAACCATTGTCTCGCCCCCACAACGGACTGTCGCTAAGTAGGCCTATACATTCTCGCAAGTGGCGGTTATTGATCACAACCAAAAGGGAAGTCATTTGAGCCTCTTGAAGGGCGGCCGGCTCGGATCCCTCTTGAAACGGAGGAGCGAACGTCACCTCGAGACGTGGGGGACGAGGGAAAGCTTCTAGAACAAGGGTTTTACTCGTCTATTCTACCGCCGTTCTGGGCCGTTGCCATGGAAACCGGTGTTTGTTTTTCTTTCCCTTCCTTGCTTACATACAAATATATGTACAGACGTATTTACTTGAATACATACCTTACATGGACGTGTGTATATGCGTGTGTGTGGGTGTGTTTGTCTGTTGTTTGATTGGTGTGTGTATATAGAGATTCACATCT
>NW_020870928.1:827044-832044 GCF_003789085.1 Penaeus vannamei
AATAAATAACTAACAAAAACAATAACGACAATGACAAAATAGCGACAAAAATAGCATAAATTATAACGAATATTTTGTAATTCAAGATCAGATAAAAAAATAGTATAAAATTAAATAAATAACGAACATTTTCTAATTCAAGGTCATCTCGCGTTACGCCAAGCTAGACAAAAGAAAAAAAAATAGACAAAAAAAAAAATGCAATAAAAAACAAATGACGCACAAGAGAAGAGAAGCGCAGCGGATCAGGCCGAAGGGGAAAAAACAGAAAGAAGGAAAAAAACAGAAAGAAGGGGAAAGACAGATAGAAGGGGAAAAAAACAAAGGAAAAAAAAAACAGAAAGAAGGGAATAACATCAAGGGGAAAAACCTGAAAGAAAGGAAAAAAGAAGGGGGAAAAACAAAGGAAAAAACAGTAAGAAGGGGAAAAAACAAGTGGAAAAAAAACAGAAAGAAGGGAATAACAACAAGGGGGAAAAACTGAAAGAAGGGGAGAAAACAAGAAGGGGAAAAACAAAGAAGGAAAAAAACAGAAAGGGAAAAAAACAGAAAGAAGGAAAAACAAAGTGGAAAACAGAAAGAAGGGAAAACAAACAGAAAGGAAAACACATAAGGGAATAAAACAGAAATCCGCCGCAGTGAAGAGCAGATTTAACCGAGCGATGAATTCACTTCCCGCGCGGACAACTTCTTATGCAGAATATTCGGGAAGATTCGAGAAGACGTCGAGATGGGCAAAGGACCCGGATGACGCGTGTTCGGAGGCCCGGAAAGCCGTTCTCTTTTTCAATCTTCGGGTCGGTGCATTACGACTTCGATATTGCCTTCTTCGGGAGGAACATATTGCCCAACTCGCAACTGCTGATCTCGGAGTATAAAATCCGTTTTCAGAGCCATTGTAGAAGGAAAATACGTAAAAAAATACGTACATATATTCTTTTAATAAATATATATAGAGAGATGTTTTAATGAAAGTGCAGATGTCGGGTGATTTACGGCCGAACACCTCAGAAGAAAAAGCGTCGCGCCCTGAATGCATTCCCGAGCGCCAGGAGCCCCGACGCCCCGCGCGGGATCAGATCTGAAATCGAACCGGAACGCGGACGCCCCTTTGAAGCTCTCGCAGGCGCCACTCGGTTCGCTCATCGATTTCCGTTACCTTTTCGCACCTCCAGGACGCCGGTAGACCACCGCCGCGCTCGACCACGCCTCCGAGCTCTCCTCCGACGCCGCCAGCACGTGGATTCTACTGAGGGCGCGGCGGAGGGACGAGGGGGCCGAGTGCGCTAGGTTCTCGTTCAAGAGAATGGTCGAGGGAGGTCGTTTCGTGTGTGTGTGTGTGCGTGTGTGTGTGCGTGTGTGTGTGTTGTGTGTGTGTGTGTGTGTGTGTGTGTGTGTGTGTGTGTGTGTGTGTGTGTGTGTGTGTGTGTGTGTGTGTGTTGTGTGTGTACTGTTTTTGGGTGCGTCAGTCTCCATGATGCTTAGCTCTACCTGGAAATAGCAAGGCGAGCAAAGGAGCTCCGAGGGCCCTGACCCCGCTTTCACCCCCCCCCCCACCCCCCCTTCCACCCTCCCTCGCCCTGGCCGAGGTCACCGCAGCTGAAGGAGCCCCTCCCCCGCCTCCCCTCCCTCTCCTCCCCCTCCCTTCCCCCTCCCCGCGAGCGAAGCGGTTGATTAACAAGCAGTTTATGACAAAGGGCGAAAAGGGGCGGCGAGGGAGGGGCCGTCGAGGGGAACGTCGCCAGCGTTTAATATTTCGAAGAAATGAAACAATGACCTTGATATTCTGCCCCTCGAGCAAGAGCTGTTTTTTCGAGGAAGGACGGCGGTGCAATCCCAGCACGGAAGGGACTTTGTGGGGGTCGTGTTCTCAGACGAGGTCACCAAAGCCCGCACTTTAAAGGCATTCGGACTGTCAAACACATACTCACTCTAACATTTACAAGCATGCATGCACACACACACACACTGTATTTCTGTCAACATTTTCCCTTAATCCTTCTCTTCTGATATTTCTTACCTTATATTTCCATTTTATTGTGATTTTGATGAATACTAGTCTTAAGTCTTAAAATCTACATCTTCATTTGTAGATATAAACGTATAAATCCCAATAATTAATAATCATGTCTTATATGAAAAATCATTTTTCCCTGACGCAAATGCCCTCTCTCTCTCTCTCTCTCTTCTCTCTCTCTCTCTCTCTCTCTCTCTCTCTCTCTCTCTCTCTCTCTCTCTCTCTCTCTCTCTCTCTCTCTCTCTGTATATATATATAAATAAATAAATAAATAAATAATATAATATATATATATATATATATTATATATATATATATATATATATATATATATATATATATATATATATATATATATACATAAGTGCTAAATTCATGGTTCCTGAATGAGCTGCATCGTCTCTTACTTCAGAGCCTCTACCAGGTAGGCTTCAGGTAGGCTTATAATAGTCAAGAGCTCTGAAGGAATAAGCTAGAGAGAGTTCTCGAGCAAATATTCCAGGTACAGACTCTGCTCCAATTTTGTACCGCACTCAAAAAAAAAAAAAAAAAAAAAAAAAAAAAAAAAAAATGCTATTTTACAAGGGTCAGGGACAAGCTTCCTATTCTATATTTTTACAATACGACCACACGCACGTATTATAATACTAATCTTCCTCGTTACATCGGCTTTAGTAATAGCCTGACATCTTCGTCTGGTTGTGGACATGGCTCTGCTGTCAGGAAATAAACCTATCATTGGAAAGGGTTTAAATATAATGTTTCTTTGATGCATTATTTGACAAATTCATGTGTATGCGTGTATGTGTGTGGCGTGTGCGTGTGTGTGTATTATATATCATATATATATATATATATATATATATATATATATATATATATAATATATATATATATATATATATATATATATATATATATATATATATATATAAATATATATATATATATATATATATATATATATATATATATATATATATATATATATATATATATATATATATATATATATATATATATATATATATATATATATATAATATATATATATATATATATATATATATATATATATATATATTATATATATACATATATATATATATAATATATATATATATATATATAAATATATATATATATTATATATATTACATATATAATATATATATATATATATATATATATATATATATATATATAATATATATATATATTATATATATTCACCATCACATCATCATCATCCTTCCCCTTCTCCCCCTCCTTCTTCTTTTCATCTTCCTTCTCATTCTCATTCTCTTTCTCCATCTTCCCCCTCCTCCTCCCTTCATTTCATTCTACGTTATTTCGCTCTATGTCAATGTCCTGCCGTTCAGTTCTCCCCTTTTTTCATTTCCATTTCATCCTCTTTTATATCTCATTCCGCATCTCTTCACGCCTCCTCTCCGTAATGTCTCACCCTCTCTTCCTCTCTTTCTCTTTCCTCTCTCTCTCTCTCTCTCTCTCTCTCTCTCTCTCTTCTCTCTCTCTCCTCTCTCTCTCTCTCTCTCTCTCTCTCTCTCTCTCTCTCTCTCTCTCTTTCTCCTTCTCTCCTTCCTCCTTCTCTCTCCTTCTCTCCTTCTCTCCTTCTCTCCTTCTCTCCTTTCTTCTCTCCTTCTCTCCTTTCTCTTCTCTTTCTCTCTCTCTCTTCTTCTCTCTCTCTCTCTCTCTCTCTCTTCTCTCTCTCTCTCTCTCTCTCTCTCTCTCTCTCTCTCTTCTCTCTCTTCTCTCTCTCCTCTCTCTCATTCTCATATTCAAACAAACACACAACACACACACACGCCCACCCCCATGCACACACACGCACCCCATCCCTCCCCCCTACACACACGCCCACCACCACCCCAAACATCCCCCCTCCCCCCACCCCCTCCCACACATGCCTCCCCCAACCGTATCCCGCCCACCGCCCGCCGCCCACGATCAATCACCCACACGACCAGTCACAAAACACGCCCAAAGGAAGGAGGCGGGGCGTCATCTAAACCGAAGGAACGTTTCTCTTGGTCGAGGGAAAAATTGAGGGAGAAAAAGGGGAATAAAGTTGCTGTGAATAGAGAGAGGAGAAAAATGGGGAGAGAGAAAAAAAAAGATGATGAGGAGAGAGAGAGAAAATAAGAGAGCAGAGTAAAATGAGAAGAGAGAGAGGAAAATAGATCGGGAAAATGAGAAGAGAGAAAAAAAAAGAGAGCGGGGATGATGAGGAGAGAAAAAAAAAAAAAGCGGGGAATGTGAAGGGAGAAAAAAGAGAGGAAAAATTAGAAGGAAAATAAAAGGCGGGAAAATAGGACGGGGAATACGAAAACAAGAGAAAAAAGAACGTGAATAGAGAAAGAAGAAAAGAAAAAGAAAACAAAATATGAATAAGAAAAAGGAAAAAGAGCGGGGAAATGAGAAAAAAAAAAACAAGAAGCGGGGAAAACGAGGCGAAAAGCGCGGGAAAAATCGGTCCAGAACAACAACAAAAAAAAATGGCGGGAAAGAAGCGACGGGATACCACGATTTCTTACAGACTTTCCTGCGCGCCCTTCTAGAAGAATCATCACTCATCCGCGAGGCACAGCATGGGCGTGGCTCCCTTTTCTCCTCGATAAGCTACCCCCGCCACAGCCCCGCCGCGGCACCCTCAGAAGCGATATTTTTATTGTTGCCATTAGTTGGGTGTCGAGCAAAGCCACGTAACCTTGTTGCCACACCCTACTAGGTGGAGGGGAAGAAGGGGAGGGGGATGGAGGGAATAAGAGAGAGGAGGGGGAGGGAGGAGGGAGAGGGGAGGGAAGGAGAAGGGAGAGAGGAGGAAGGAGAAGGGAGGGAGGGAGGGAGGAGAGGAGGAGAGAGAGAGAGAGAGAGAGAGAGAGAGAGAGAGAGAGAGAGA
Organism: Penaeus vannamei; assembly: GCF_003789085.1. Lineage (NCBI taxonomy): Eukaryota > Metazoa > Arthropoda > Malacostraca > Decapoda > Penaeidae > Penaeus > Penaeus vannamei. The sequence goes on from NW_020870928.1 coordinate 831,982, forward strand.
GAGAGAGAGAGAGAGAGAGAGAGAGAGAGAGAGGGAGGAGGGAGAGAGAGAAAAGAGATATGA
>NW_020870928.1:837044-839322 GCF_003789085.1 Penaeus vannamei
TTTTGAGAAGTTGACCTTACTTTTTCTTGGTGAATATTTTCCGAAGGTGACTATTTTAACACCCTAATAGGAGATTTTGGAAACATATGTCACTTTTACAAGAACCACGTGAAAATATTGCAAATCCTCCATGGCAGTATGTAATAGAACTATTATTCAGCTACAAAATGAGCATAATACTTTAAAATCGGACCGATTATACCGTGTGCTATGCGTAAAAATATGAAGGACCTAAAAATGCGATCTTATTCCTTTTTATTATGTTTACATTTTCATGAAAAATCATGTACAGAATACTTGTATTTGATATAATTTATCTATCATATACCTATTATATATGCTCTAATGAGGTTTTACAACGTATAATATTTGTTCGAAAGAATAACTTTTCTCCAGTCGGACGGTACCAAACACCATACTTTTCCCCCGCGACGGGGGCCGTCCTGGCCCATGAAAATCGTCTTTTAAAAATATGGGAATAACTCTACGGGGTCACGTTAGCCAAATTTCACTCTCAGACCCGTGGAAAGTCGAAAACAATTACATGGCGATGTGAAACTATGTATATAAGGTATATGAGCACATATAGATAATTTTCGTGTACCCCATGACTTTTGTTTATTTATATTGTTACTACCGTTTGTTTCTTTGTTTGTTTATTGATTGTTTATTTGTTGTTTTTTTGATTATTAGTTTGTTTTTAATATTTCTAAAAGTTATGAACACATTTTAAACGAGATTTTAACAAAAGTGAGTTTTTAACCTAACTTAGAGCTTATTGCAGTTTTGGTGGTGATACGGACTATGGTTTGGATCCAGGAATTTTTTTCTAACTCGAAAAGTTATGAATAGATTTGAATAAAATTTAACCTGAGTTTGTCTTAGCTAATTAATATTCCATATAATTTTGGTGGTGATCCTGAATATATTTGGCAAAAACACCCCCATGGGTGGGGGGGGAGGTTTACTTTTCGAAATTTTTTGCTCATAGATCAAAGTAACTATGTATGATGAAAACATAAAGGATAAGAAAATACACCATATGAAAACATATCATGTTTAGTTATTTTCTATGGAAAATTTCTTCATTGCGTTTTTTGGACGCTTGCCGGATTTTTGAAATTATTCCGAAAAAAAGAAGGTTGGTCTCATCTTTGTGAAATTTGATAAGCTTTCAGAAAACAACCTTCATATTTTATTATCTCCAACTCATTGCGTCACCACAAAATTGCCGAATTTTCAATGGTACATTCTCAAAAAAAATAAACTATTTCCGGTTCGACATCAAAAATCCGCTGCTACCCACCTCAAAAATCTAACGGTCGAGCCTGACATTTTCAGGGAGCAAACGGTAGAGACTAGCAATACTTGCAACTTGCCTTAAAGTTCAATTTCGGCCAAGAGGGGGCGAAAAATCGCCGAAAAAATCAGCAGAAAGGTCCCTTAGAGTCTCAAACCTCGCTGGTCAAGGGCTTGTCGGAATTCTCAACTAAGATGAATCTCGACTTTTAATGCGCAGAAAAGAGTTGTGTTGTTTTCGGGCAATTCCTTAGGTCCTTGGCCTAATCTCACTCGCGGCCCTGTCGCTCCTCCCTCTTGCTCTTGCTCTCTTGCTCTCTTTCTCCTCTTCTTCTTCGCTCGCTCTCTCCTCTCTCTCTCTCTCTCCTCTCTCTCTCTCTCTCTCTCTCCCGTCTCTTCTCTCTCTCTCTCTCTCGCTCTCTCTTCTCTCTCTCTCTCTCTCTCTCTCCTCTCCTCTCTCATCTCTCTCCTCCTCTCTCTCTCTCTCTTCGATTATCGTATCTCTATTCCAACACCTACCCACTCTCTTTCTTTCTCTCTACTCTCTATTTCCTCTCACTCTCTCCCTTTCCCTCTCCATCCTCCCTCCTCCTCCCTCTTTCTAGCTCGCTCTAGCTCGCTCCGCTCATAAGCTCTCTCTATGTATATAAATGTGTGTACACACACACAACATATGTATAATATATATATATATATATATAATATATATAATATACTATAAATATATATATATAATAATATATATTATATTATATATATATATTATATAGTATAATATTAAGGTTCTTGCAGGTATTAAATCTGAATGAAATTAAAAAACTTTTTAAGACTTTTTAAGACTCCAACCAATGCCTTTCAAATCTGGAGAACCAACATCGTCGCTAAATACACACTTCCCGTGTGTAGGGACATTTCAGCTAACCTAGATCAAAAAAAAAAAAATCCCCCCCGACGTTTGATTGCATTATTACACAGCCCC
>NW_020870928.1:849422-851922 GCF_003789085.1 Penaeus vannamei
GAAAGATCATTACGAATGCCGTTGGTAAAATGCAACACACAACACAGTATTTATTTATACATTAATTCCTTTCCTTGAGGCCAATTAAAGTGCCAGGAGCACGAGGGCAATTACTGTTCGCATGAAAAAATCTATGTAGAAGCTCAGAGGAAGAGGGAGGGGTGTATTACGGCCCGGTTGGCACTCCTGACTCAATGACAACCAGCTGATGCGCTAGATATCAAATGGCGACATTTTCGGTAATCAATAAAATGGTCTTTAGTGACATCTTGCGATATTGACATTCCCTTTAACATCATCAATGAGAGACGTTTTGTAGAGAGGACATGTAAATGAAGCCGTGTAGAAGAAGAGAGTTTATATTCTAGAGAGAAGTGGCACTAAATGCGGGGGAGGGCAGGAGCGCTGCCGCCGTGGCGCTGTCCGCTCCACTGCTGCCATAATAGAGCAAATGGCTATCCTGTCTACACCACTCCACTTCCTAACATTTCAACTTTACTTCATATTAGTTCAAAGGCAGCCAAATGATATGACTCATAAATAATAAGGTTGGTGAAATAAACAGAACAATATTAATTAAGATCTAAATGACGATAGACTGACACTGCTGCCACCGCGACACTGGTAGCTAGGCTATCCCCCGACACCCTCACCCTCCTCCTCCCATCACAACACTGGTTCAAGGTCGTGCAGGGGAGGGGACCACTACTTACTGGACTACGGCAAGAAAACACGGTTACCCCGGTTAAAGTGGAAACGGTATTGGATTGCAACATGTGTGACTCAACACAATCAATTCTCTTTCACCTCTACATATGGTATTATGATACAACCGAAAAATGCTGGTTGTAACATTTCAACAATTCTCGTTGCTAGATCTAAAATACTACAGGCACAATAATGAAAATTCTTTACATTACTTGTTGATGACTGTAATGTTACGTGCGCGCACACGCACGTACGTACGTGCGTGCGTGCGTGCGCGCCACACATAACCCAACTGGAAATCTCTCGGATGTCACTGTTTGCGGAGTGACACCGTGAAAATAATTTGGAACTGATAAAATGTTATGAATGAAAAACTAAACACGTAACATTACATAATTTGACGCAGTTTTATGTTCTATGGTACTTCAAAATAAACCGCTCGTACAGAGCCTCGGAAAGACAAACTGTGTTCAGTATTAACTTTTATACATAATTAGTCAACTCATTTAAAAGAGCACACACATGAAATTCCATGCAGAAAAGGTATTATATTAAGAATTTGAACACTTTAGCGAAAAAATGGACATATAGGGGTCTGCATCAATATCTTGACCTAAGGCAATAATGAGACGAAACTACCATATTGATAGATCCTTTTATGAATCTATCAATATGGTAGTTACTATGAATGAGGTACAAGTTATCTTAACGGACTGTACATCCTGATGGAGCACTGGCAGTCGGATATACAAACTGAAGTAAGGTATTTACATCAAAACTTCACGAAGCTATTGAGGGGACTCGCGTATTTAATGAAACAAAGCATGATGTGAATCGACGTAAAGAAAAAGTGTTCCATAAAGGAATATCCCAGAACGAAATCTACATGCAAATATCCACAATGCAGAAACTATGGTTTAAATAAGGTTGTCATAAAACATCGAGAAATAAAGGATTACAAAAATGTAACATATAGTATAGTCGATCACGTATCCGCCCAGACTGAACGAATCATAAAACGGCGAGTAGTAAACTCTTACCGGTATCTTACTGAAGGGTTTCTTTCCATGAGTGTGATGTGTAGACGGTTCATGTCGTGTAGCCATTCTGGGAGTGACTACCGGCCGTAGGAACTTCTACGACCCACCCTGACTCCAGGGGGTTACACCTGGCGGTACCAATTAAGTACTCCGTGCCTCCAAAGATGTCACCATTTAGTGATACTGGATTGTTGATGTGGCAGCCTCCGTGCAGTCAATGCCATCACTGGCCGTAATTTTAGCACTAGCTTTTCAGGCGTCACACTAGAAAAAAGGCCTTTTAACTGATCAGCATGAATTCAAGAAATGTCCTTCCGAACGACCACTTTTCACTAAAGGAAGGCACCTCGTATCAACACTGCCATGACTCGTAATCACGCTTAAAAAGATGTACAAAATGCAACTATAACTATCGTCACATTCTCGGAGCAAGAAAACATCAACGCTGGGTATCTTTTAACAAATGGTTATTACTTTCTACCATCATTCTACCATGCGCATGGCCATAAGAACGAAACGTAACATTATAAAAATAAATTGCTGGTTCCTTATACCGCTATACGACTGCAATGAACCATGAGTGGCATTTGGCAAGAAACCACAAGGTTAGCACCTTTACATCACTACACCAGTTACTGACACCACCAGTTACATCTGCAATCGCCACACAAAGGTGGCAAGAGGTTATATCACCACATCATTACACTGTATTATGGTAGTGGTTGGCAGCACCATACACACAATGATAGCAG
>NW_020870928.1:856922-859669 GCF_003789085.1 Penaeus vannamei
GTGTGTGTGTGTGTGTGTGTGCCCGCGTATCAGATAGAATAGCAACATCATCGGCAAAGTCAAGATCAGATGTTGCCCAGTGTTGCTCCACAATGAGTTTGAACTTTAGCTCTGTCCAGTATCCAGTCCATGAAAGTGTTGAAAAGAGTTGGCGCAAGGACACAGCCTTGCCTCACTCCTGAACTAACAGGAAAGAAGCTCGACAGGCCCCCACAACTTTACAGCATTTCAGTACCAGTACACAGGCTTGCTATTAGTCCAGTAATCCTTGTTGGAATTCCTCTCAGTCTCAGGATCTCCCAAAGTGACTCCCGATGCACCGGATCAACGCCTTCTTGAGGTCGATGTAGGCTGCAAGCAGCCCACGCCCAAACTCACGACGGGGCTCTACAATGATTCAAAGCGCGAAGATATGGTCTAGTGTGGACTTACCAGGAATGAATCCGGATTGCTCCAGTCTCTTTTGCCTCAGTAGATGGTCTCTGGTACATCTCAGAAGGATGTGGGCGAGAACCTTGCCTGGTATACTGAGCAGTGTGATGCCTCGGTGATTGCTGCAGTCCCAACGGTCCCTCTTCCCCTTCCAGAGAGGGATGACCACACCCCTCAACAGGTCAGGAGGAACGGTACAGGACTGCCAGATAGCAGCCAGGACAGCATGTAACCCCCGTGCCATAGGTTCACCACCAGCCTTTAACAGTTCAGCTGGTATGCACAGTACCTGCTGCTTTACCACTCTTCAGCTTGGAGATTACCTCCCTAACTTCAGATAGGGAGTTAGGGAGGGAAGGGTCCTCACTGATGGGTGGGTCTGGCAACGGGATCTTGACACTACCTGCATCCAAGTTAACTGTTGGTGGGTAACCTGGTAAACTGCTCATACTCAGCCCAATCAACGTTTCCGGACTGCAACAGGATCTGAAACAATCTGACACTTAAGCGAACTGCTGTCACCTGTGAAGAGTGCTTGGAGTTCAGCTTTCTCAGGGCTTGGTATGCAGGACGAAGGTCATTTACTAAGAAATGGCCTTCTACCTCCTCTGTAAGACTCCTAATAAACTGTTCCTAGTCCCTTCTTAACAGGAACCGAGTTCTGCACACCTGAGAACGGTACAATTCCCGATCCCGTCAGAAGAGCCGCACGACAGGCATCTGTGGCTTCCAGTGTCTCCTGCGAGATGAAATTCTTAACTGATCTCCGGCGTACACCAATCGTATCTTGAGCTGCATCAAGCATTTGACACTTGAAGGTATCCCACAGAAGAACAGGGTCCTTCAGACTGTCGAGCATTGTGAAACGATCAGAGATTGCCTCAGCAAACCAACGGGCACACTCCCCCTCCCTCAACTTGTCAAAATGAAGCACCCTATGGTGATCATTTGACCGCTGGGGGGTTTTGAAGTGGACCCGGAGAGTAGCCACAACCAATCTATGGTCATTACCACAGAACTCGGCACTCCTATACACCCTGCAGTTCTGGAGGATCCTCCGAGTGCTAACATGTGGTCGATCTCCTTGGCTGCATTACCTGCATCGTTGTACCAAGTCAAATGATGTGGGTCTGGGCGCTGGTACCAGGAGCCAGAAATCCTCAATTTCTGGGACCTAGCAAAGTCCCGGAAAAGGAGGCTATTCTCACTACCGGTATCAGTTACTGAGCCATGGGGACTGACAGACATCTCATAGCCAGCTCGATCACAGCCTGATACCGCATTGAAGTCACCCACAACAATACGAATATCTCGCCCGGGACACCTGTATGACACAGATGCTAGTTTGGCATAGATAATCTCTTTCACGTCAAGTTTACAAACATCAGGAGGAGCGTACACAGCAATACGAGACATGAAGCAAAATGCTAGCTTCAGTCTCATTACCATTATACGCTCATTGACTGGAGTAACCTCTACTACCAAGGGCTGGAGTCTGCTGGAGATGGCCATGGCTACTCCCTGAAGATGGTGACCGTCGCTACGGCCCGACCAGTAGTAAGTATAGCCACCTACACTAATCGAGCCACTGCTAGGTCTTCTCCCCTCCGAGAGAGCAGCCAACTCCACTCTCAGCTTCCCCAGTTCCCTCGACAGTAGAGGCAACCGATCATCCTGACGCAAAGAATGGACGTTCCAAGCCCCTACCCTGACTTCCCGCCTGAGGTTTAGCCTCGGGCATTCACTCCAGGTGGATGCCACCCCCGCCGATGCTGCTCCATGTAAAGGGGGGTGTCAGGCTTCAGGACCCATCATCCATCCGCGGGGCTCCCGAAGGCTTTCCCCCGCAAGCTTCACTTCAGGCTGGCAACTTCCAGAACGCAGGTGGGACGAGTAGGTCCCGTTCCCATCCTGTGTACCGGCAGTCGCCCTCCCAACGGGGCCTGCAGCCAGCTTCACTTGCTGGGTGGGAGGAACATTACCCCTCATCCCAGCTTTTCCATTTATATCTTTCACTGCCGATGAGGTTTATCTGGGGGGAGGAGGACTGGCAAGGCCCACCTCCCCCGAGCCTCCTATTAACCCCAGGGGGGCCTGGGGGCAGTAGTTGGTACATGGCCAGGGCGTGTCCACACGCCGGTAGGCCATGACCCTGTACCTCTAGGGCCTCCTCCTGCTCCGAGATCCCCCACAGTTTAGCCTGGTACCCAGTTTCCATGGGAGGCCACGAGGAGTCTCGATGATGAAGAGGGTATGCACTGGCAGGGGAGGCTTACGCATAGCTGCTCTCTCTCTCTCTCTCTCTCTCTCTCTCT
>NW_020870928.1:859769-862269 GCF_003789085.1 Penaeus vannamei
ATATATATATTATATATCACACACACACATATGAAATATCCAGTCGATAGAGTGAATAAGCTACAGATAAGCGAGTTTCCGATTCCATGATTGATTAATTTGCATCATAATAATTCCGTTAAGCGGTATGTGCTGTTACGTCATCTAGAAAAAAAATACGTCATCTAACCTGCAGTCATCTAGAAAAAAAAAATATTTGGATTTTTTTCCTCGCAAATTTTTCCGCACAAGCAAATAGCTAAGATAGAAATGCACGATATTTTTGTTCTAAATATTGATGTTAATTCCTTGATATACAATTCAAAACGTAAATTGCTTTCGTATTTCAGAGGAAGTGTTTGAACGGCGAAAAAATAGGCCTATCTTTTCGATATTGTGTCAAAGCAAGAGTTATTATAAATTGTTATTGTCATATATCTCTAGTTATTTGTATTTTCTCTTATTTAGTGTTTTTATTCCGTCTGTTTTTCTTTTTTTTCTTTCTTTTTTCTATTTTCTTTCTTCTTCTTCTTTTTATGCTTTATCAATGTGTTTATATTTCTTACGTTCTTTTTAATATACTTAACTATCGGTAAAAATAAAATTATATGTCTGCGTGTTCTTTGAATATTAATGACATTATAATTTTGATAATATTTTCATTCACTTGATCAACTTATTTATTACCTTTATTTCTTATATTGCCATCATCATAATCATCGTCGCTGTAAATATCATTTATATTAGAATTACTATCTTTATTGTGATTATATTTATTACCACTATTATCGGTAGTATCATTATGACTTTTAATATAAGAGATAACAATGACAAATAAATCTAATTTGCGCAATGATTATGATAATGATTAAAGATAACTATATATATATATATATATATATATATATATATATATATATATTATATATAATATATATATATATATATATATATATATACTGTACTGTTATCATTATTATTATATTGATAGTTATAATAATGATGATGAGATGATGATAATAATGATAACAATGATGATGATAATTATCGTTAATACCATAATGGTAATGAAAATTATTATGATAATAATAAGAATGATGATAACTATGGTAATGACAATTACGAAAATTCAGATCGTAATGATGATAATGACAATAATGTTAATAACAAAAGATGTAATGATAATGATAATAATGATTATAATAATAATGATCCTTTCTCTTCCTCCTTCCCTCCCTCCTCTCCTCTCTTCCTCCATCCTCCCCTCTCTCCCCTTTCTCCTCCTTCTCCCTTCCCTCCTCCTCCTTTTTTCCCCTCTCCATTCTTCCTCCTCTCCTTCTTCCTTCCTCCTTCCTTCCTCTCTCCCTCCCTCCCTCCCTCCCTCCTCCCTCCCTCCCTCCCTCCCTCCCTTCCTCCCTTCCCTCCCTCCTCCCTCCCTCCCTCCCTCCCTCCCTCCCTCCCTCCTCCCTCCTTCCCTCCCTCCCTCCCTCCCTCCCTCCCTCCTCCTCTTCTTCTTCTCTCTTTCTTCCCTCCTTCCTCCTCTCTCCCTTCTTCCTCCATTCTCCCTCTCTCCCCTCTTCCTCCTTTCCTCCCTCCTCCCTCCCTTCTCCTCTCCCATTTTCTTCCTCTCTCTTCTTCCTTCCTCCCTCCTCCTCTCCCTCTTCTTCCCTCCCTCCCTCCTCTTATTCTTCCTCCATCCCCCCTCCCCTTCCTCCTTTCTTCCCTCCCCCCTCTTCCTTCTTCCTCCATTCCTCCTCCTTCCCCTCTTTCCTCCCTCCCTCCCTCCTTCTCATTCTTCCTCCATCCCCCCCCTCCCCTTCCTCCTTCCTTCCCTCCCCCCTCTCCCTTCTTCCTCCATTCCTCCTCCTCCTCTCCCCTCTTTCTTCTTTCCTCCCTCCCTCCCTCCTCTCCCCTCTTTCTTCTTTCCCCCTCCCTCCCTCCTCTCCCCTCTTCCTCCATCTTCCCCTCTCTCCCCTCTTCGACCGCCTGTTCTGTCTTATCAATAAATTGCTGTTGCTAAAATTCAGAGAGGGAAGACAAGGGGAAAGGTAGGGTTTCAAGGGGGGGGGAGAGGGCGTGAGGGGGGAGAGGGAGGGAGGGGAGAGGGGGAGGGAAGAGGCGTGAGGGGAGGGGGAGGGGGAGGAAATGGGAGGGGTAGGGGAGAGGCGTGAGGGGGAGGGGGGAGAGGGGGAGGAGAAAGGGGGAGGGGAGAGGCGTTGAGGGTTGGGAGGGAGGGGAGAGGGGGAGAAGAGGGAGAGGGAAGGCGTGAGGGGGGAGGAGGGGGGAGGGGGGAGAAGTGGAGGAGGGGAGAGGCTGTGAGGGGAGGGGAGGGGGTAGGGGAGAGGCGTGAGGGGTAGGGAGGAGGGGGAGGCGGAGAGGGGGGAGGGGAAGGGGGAAGGGGGAGGAGGTTAGAGGGAAAACGGTGGAGAAGGGAAGAGAGGAGGAGAAGGAGTTAGAGGTGGAGAGGAAGGGAGAAAAGGGTAGAGAGAGGGTAGAGGAAGAGAGAGGGAAGGAAGTGGAG
>NW_020870928.1:873120-875620 GCF_003789085.1 Penaeus vannamei
AATGGAATTCAGAGGACATATTACACGATCGATTCCTTCTGAAGGTTGCAAAGTATTGTTTGGCTGTTTTATGTTCTGACTGACCGCGTTTTCTTCATATCGCCCGAAGTTTGCTTTGGCTGTTTTTATCTTTTTTATGTTATATTTCGTGATGCACGGTATGTTTTTTCTTTCTTATTTTAAATTACAGTAGTTATATATATTGTTACTTGATTTTAAAATACTGATAAGCAAAAGGTTTCATATGCGGCGACCTTATCTGCATTTTTTTGTTACAATTCTGATTTTTTGCTGCCGAATTTCAAATAATTTCAAGCCTACGCCCCGCCAACACAGGCGTACTAACTTGTCTGTCCATTCAGCTCGTCAATACGCATGCGCGATCCATCGCAGAATAAGTCAAATGCCAAATATTTTTTTGTAACTTTTCATTTGGTAATTTACGGATTATTTTAAATATATCTTGTAATTAATCACGTGTATAATGGTATAAGGTTAAAAAGAAAATTATAATTATACTTAGGCTCAAAAGAGTCAATAAAACATAATACAACTTGACATCATGGTAGCACTGAGAAATGAGTAATAAACAATCGTTTGAATTTCTTTAGATCACATATTTATTGACTTGTAAGAGACTGTTTATGATTATTTTAAAATAAGAAACAAGAATTTACGCGAATACTAAATACACTTCGTGTATTTTTTGAGATTTACAAAAAGTAAAGTAAAGCTTCACAAAAACTAAGATATTACTGTTTCTCCTTGCTTTCTATGTAGATGATATACGATATATATAAATAATTATGTATATTAACAACAACAATAGCAATAATATAATATCGATAGAAGCACTCTGAAAGCGCACAACCCCCACCAAGTAAATAGGTTCACTGACACAGAAAAAATATACACATGACTAATTCCATAAAAATCACCTATTTCTCAAGTGCACTGGTGAAGCCCATGTTTCTATCATCTAGAGTGCAATAATAATAAAATATTGGTCACTGATGCAGTAAGAATATTCACTTGAAAAATTACATTAAAAGCACCTCTTGCTCAAGCACACTGGTGATACCTGTTATTGTTATTATTATTATTATTATTATTATTATTATTATTATCATTATAATTATAATTATTCTCACTATTAATGTTATCAACTATAGTTACAGAAATAATAAGTATATATTTTTTCTAAAACCAGTTTGCATCTTCAAATCCATTAGGAATCAAGAGATTCCTATTGATATCTACTAACAAAATAAAGCAGGAATAGTCGACGTAATTAATGAAATAATCCATTGATATACATTTTTACTATTGTCATTACTGTAATCGTCAATTATTATTTAATGACATTGTCATTATTATTCTTTATTATAATCGTTATTATTACTGTATTACCTTAAACCATTGTAATGATCAACACCACCAGTTCATGAACATCCTGAACATCACAGATATAGCATTGTAGGAATGTGGAAGTCAATTAAGTAAGCTACTCAAATGCAGTAAAATAGTTGTTTTTCGGACAGTCGAGTTATAACCCATAATCCTAGCATATGCTGTGGCATCAGGTGTACCATATAATTATATTATTTCTTATATATGTAAAGAAACCGTCGTGCTATGTGTGTGACTACTGGTTTTGTTCAAACAGTATGACACATTGAACCAATGGGATTTCGTACGCCCGACAACGCAGATGTTTCACTCATCGCCTTGAAATAATCGCATGTATTTGGCAATGCAGATAAAGCCTATAAATTGCCATTTGTTTAAAAAAAAACAAATTTTTGGTGTCTATGTCGTTTTCTATTTTTTCAATACTATCATCTGTCATTTTGCTGTGTATGAGATTATGGGCATCTATTTCAAAACAAGAAAAATGGAAAATTCCATTGGAAGAGATACTGTTGACGGTATTTATCCAAATATGGTCAGTTAAGGTGGTTGAAGTGGGAGTGTCATGAATTGAGTCGATGATTGTGCAATACACAAATTTGCTATGGAGAAATGATGTGAAGTCAGGAACATACATCAAGGAATCACCTTGTAAGTTAAAGTCACCCATTAGAGATACGACCTTCTTTTCTTTCTCTACCACGAGTAAGACTACACTGATACATTCATCTGGGTATTACTGGAAATGCAACCCCACACCTAATTTTTTAAATTTGGGCTTACCATGTGGTAAAACACATCATTCTATGATAATTTTCTTTTATACCATTTTCTGCGCAAATTGATATTAACGGAGTTATAGAGGGTATAAAATCTACGATTTCAAAGAGCCGCGAAAATCTTCCGCCTCCAGCGCCGCGACAAAATGACAAAACGTAGTTAAGATCGACGGGAAATCGGATGGATTTGTAGCGGATGACGTATGCGCGGGAAATCAAATGAGCCAATTAGATTCGTGCGTGAACGGGCGTGAACACAAGACACTCAATAGAACCAATCAGATATGGGATAGATCATCACGTGACAATAG